>JBBMKC010198142.1:0-14396 GCA_037834085.1 Bipalium vagum | reverse complement strand
TTTTATTATAATTCGTAATCTACAATTATTTGTATTTTTACAGGGTGGCTCCAAACATATGGACGGCACTGTATTTGATGAAAGAAAGCTTAGAGAAAAACCTTTATCATTATCGAATAATTTTAACAATTTGTGTTTCTCTTCGTATTTAAATCCTTTCTATTTCGTTTTGAATTTTTTTTCATGTTCATAAAAAACAGTTAAAAATTAAATATTGAAAGAAAAATTGTATAAATTATTGATTAATTTAGTAATAATTTCTGTTCATTGTTCAAAATAAACGGTGTTCGTATTATAAAACATAATTTCCTATGAAGACCATATGGTTTCCAATAATTTTTGACTTAAATATTCATATTAAACAGAATTGATTGTTCTTATATATATTGCATTTGTATCATAATTGTATTTTCACTTAAAACTCATGTTTTTATTAATTTATTGATTTTTTATAAAAATAAATAATCCGATTTCCATCTTTTGAAGTTGATGTTATCAGGAATTAAAAGTGAAACTAAAAATAAAATATTTATTGATCTGTTTAAGAATGTTATGCGGTTTTTGGTCAAGATTTCGGCTTTAAAATTAAACATTTATTAATATTCTCCAAAACCACTGGAAAGGAATTTCGCTTTTAATCATTTTATGAAATCTCACTTTTATAAATTAAGATATTATTCATATTTCAAAACTTTTTATGTTGTATATATCTCTAACCAGATGAAAAATGATGAGCTCGGTGAATAATAAATTGCCGTTCATTGTTTGGTAAAGTGAAAAATATTTTTGATAATTATAATTTATTAAGATTCTGAACCACTTATGGAAAATAAATAATTCTGTAATAAATGGATGGAAAAGTTTACTGAATGTGATATTTTTTTTGTTCAACGAGAGATTTGATGAAAGCATGAATCTGATTGTTTTAATTCTGTAAAATAAATAATTGAAATACATTAATGAAAATACATGATAAAATATTCATTATAATTCTGAACGAAATCCATTAAAAATAATTCGTTTATTTTAAAAATATCTTATCGACATATTCATCAGTTCCGCAAAAAAAAATAAATTTTCTTCATTAATTTCAAAATCTATTTATCTATAAATTAAATAAATACAAATTAAAAGCTCTGTTTAACTTTAGTGCATTTTCATTGGTCGAAATTCATTAAGATAATGAAAAAGGTTTTATTATGAATTTTCCATTAATACCATGTCTGCTAATTAAGATGTCTGATGACAGAGCAATGTAAGTATTTTTTAAAAAGATTCTTATTGAATTAATTAGATAAAATTCCATTTTATTAAGTGCTGTAATAGTGGATAACTTTCACATTTTATCTTTGGATATTTTCTTATTTGTATGTTCGAAATATTTTTTTAAAAATTTCCACTCTTTCATACGGAAATTATAAATATTTTTGTGTTTGAAAAAAGGATATTAACTTTTTTTGACTAAATTGTTTTAATTGTTAAACCATGGAAACGTTGACAAGTTTTGATAATGATCAATTTTAATTCAGTTTACATGATTAAAAAAAAGAATTTGTTTCAGAAATATTATTTTTCCTGTTATTCTGTGATTGGAAATTTCACCTGATTTTCATTATCAATTATTTTATGTACAATTATTTTTTAATATTATAGTGGATTTCGGGACTTTACTTTCTTCCGGGTTTTGTTTTATTAATCTAATAATTATTGGGTTGACAATAAAGTAATCTTGAGAAATTTTTATTGGAAAAAAGCTCATTAAGTGATTTGACATCAACGAATTAGGGAAATTATGATAGTATTTGGAAGTTGAAAAGGTATTTCAGGTTTTATCTGACAAAAATTTAAAAACTAGCAATTTTGTATCATCATCAAAATTTGATTTTATACTTAAAGGAACTCTGAAAATATTGAAATAATTGTAAAATGATAAAATTTTTTTGATAACTTAATAAATAAAATAAAGTTTCTCGAAACATTAATATTTACAAATAGAACTATCCCAATAAGTATTTGAAGCTATTTTTAAAGGTTTTAATTTCAAGTTATTTGAAATTAGTTTGCATTAACACTTATTATCAACCGATCAAAGTTGCACCAACCTTAACCATTTGAGTCTTATACGCCTGGTTACAAGCTTTAACAAAAAAACGAATGCCTTAACGAGTTTCGAATGATGGGATGAGTTGCTGTGCTTGTGCATCTTAAACCATCATGTATCCAAAGTATCAAAAAGATGGGACAGATTTAATATCAAAATGCTTCTCAGAGAGTTATAAAGGAAATAGCAAAATCATTTTAAAACAAATTTGAATTAAGTGAAACTTTATCTTCAAGATAAGCTAATATTTAAAACCGTCTAATTTTATTCATATAAACCATATGGTGTAGGTTTATATGAACGTGTTTCCATAAAAAAAGTCAGCTACAAATTCTAATGCCATTTATTCTACTGCAAAAATAATTAAAGGAGATAAACATTAACCCAATATTTTCCTTTATTTATATGTATTTTTAGTTAGGTGATGATTCTAATGATATTACCAATGATGAATATTTCTGCTGTTATTTTGCAAACATTTGACATAACCACCATCTTCAACCTCGAACATTTTTTTGACCGACGCAATTGCACTGAAATTTTGTTTCCAATAATGTTTGAGAAGTACCAAAAAAGTAACTTTTCCTTTACTTGTTATATCTAAAATTAATTATTAAATTGCATATATTAAACATAAATTCATTTACTTTGTGATATAACATTAATTTACCTACAATATGATTTCTTAATCAATTAATTCAAATTTTTTTATCTATATAATAAATTATTTTGAAATAGTTAAGCAAAAATACGACATTACTTATGATTCACCCGAATATAACTTAGATATATTTCTTTTTTTTGTAATTGAAAATATTCACCAAATATTGACAACATCAAATTACAAGTGTTGAATTTAACGTTGCGAAAGTTTTACAAATTAAGACATGAAATCTGTGATCTCGCTTTTAACGCCATAGAATCTCGCCTCACACTATTTACTGCAGGTCTTTATTGGACAGGAATAAAACAATTGTTTCTTCTGCGTAAAACGTAATAAAATCAAATTGTACTTATTTCAATTAATTAAATATTGTGAAATGTGAAGATTTAAACAATATAAAATTAAGTTACACAATGTATTTCTTTAGAAAAAGCATATTTAGACTTTCTCTTTACGAATCTGATTTAAATTAATATTTCTCGGATATTCCTATTATCATATCAATAAATATTTGTTATATTCTTAATTTTATATATAATATTTATTTATTTTTCCAGCATTTTTTGTTTTTTGTATCATTTTAATTTAAAATTATGTTCTTGTCATTCTGAAGTTCATTATTTTTAATTAATTATATAATCGAATTCGGTTGACGACTAATCCAACAATAATAATCTACTTATCCTGTTAAACTCGCTTAATTAATTATTAATTAATTTCATCCGGGACTGTAACGATCACACCTTGAAGTAAAAAAATGATGCAATCATTAAACAATACCTCTAATTACAAATTCTAATGCTATTTATTCTGCTGCAAAAATAATTAACGGAGATGAACATTAACCCCAACATTTTCCTTTATTTATATTTTTAGTTAGGGGATGATTCCAACTAATTTGTAAAGAGTAAATAAAGATTAAGAAAGTCAATACTTGTGTACAAAAAATATTATTATGCATTTAATATTTTAAAAAAATTTTAAGAAAGAAAATTATTTTCTGTAAAACTTTAAAAAAAGAAATACAATTGGTAATGATCATTTTCATAAACAGAATTGAAAAGTTCGATTATGAATTATATTAATATTAATAATGAAATGGTATAATTTTAGATCATTTTGGAAAATATCTATTTGAAAACGTTTGAAAGATTGCTATTTCTGATTCTCGAAGACAAAATTTCTTATTATTTATTATTTCTTAATTTTAAGCCTGTAAAATAACTGAGGAAATTTGAGGATACAAAATTAATTTTGTTTAAATTTATTTATTAAATCTTATAAAAATTGTTTTAAATTTTGTAAATATTCTGTAGGAAAATCTATTTTGGTAAATTTATATTTCAGTATTTTTATCTAAAACATTCTGTGTGACATTTTTTGATTTATTTATTTCTATAATAAGTCCAATAATTAAAATTTAATCATTGTTTAATTAAATATCGTTATTTCTAAATCAGTACAAATTTTGAGATCTTTTCTAATAATGTTACATTTACTAAATATTACTATTAAATAGAAATTACTATTAGATTACTATATTAGATATTACTATTAAATAGAAAAGATAAAATAATTATTTTAATATAAATAATGACCGAATAATAAGTATGAGATTCTGCTTGACCCGTTTTGTTTAAACTGACTATTCAGAATTTTTATAATTTTCATGAAATTTCATAATAATAATATTAATATTAATAAAGCTTTATTGATTGTCACCAAGATAAAAATTTATTTTGAATTTTTAACACATCTTTTGAAATTATATATATTTTATTCACGTTCTAAACATATAAAATTTATAACAATCAATACTTGTAACCTTGAAGAGGCTGTTGCCTCGCTAATAAATTATTTAGGTAATAAAAATTGAAATTTTAATTGGTGAAACCGAATGTTAAAATATTTGAACTTGGAACTAGATTCTTTAGGAATTTTAAATTCACAACATGCATTCTTCTTCCACTCTTGTCATAGGTAAAAAACGTTTTTCACTATCTTTGAGTTTTTTAAAACGAACCAAAAACACAGAATTATATTGATTACTAACTGAAACTTAAAATTAAAATTGGAATTTAAATTCTCAACATTCCACATTCATCTTCTCCTTCATCACACGAAAATGAATATCATTTATTTTCATTAGAATTTTAATCTTAATGAAACCCTATTTCTATTTTATATTTGGGCTTTGTTTCTTTAAAATTTAAAATATTTTATCAAAATAAATATAATATTTACAAATAATTACTCTTTCGTCATTTTTCATTATCATATGATGAATTTATAAAATAGCTGAAAGTCAATTTTAATAAACTAAAATTTATGACTTTGTTTAAACGCATTACTGTACAAAAATAATTTCAAAACTAAGCTCAAATAATTTCTAATTTAAATGTTAGAAAATGAAGTTCAAGTAAAATATAGTGATGAGACTTAGATCCTTTGAAAACGTGTTCCTTAATTAAAAAGCAAATTCGTTTGAGGGAAACTTAATTTTTAATTTGATCTAAGAAATGGGCAATCAATGTTTGAAGTGTGATAGAGCCAACTGCCGCCAGATTTTATTTTATTGATTTAGAACTATTATTAAAACAAAGGATTTAGAGAAATATTTTAAAAATTCATCGAACATTTAAATCATAATCACTTATGTATATATTGACATTATAGGAATAATCACTTTTTTATTGAAATAATAAATTTAAAAACAGTTTTTCATTTTAGATTTCAAAAATCAAGAAATTTCGATTTTATTTTTAATAAGCTTTGATTTGAGGAAAAGGAAATATTAAAAAATAATTCTCAGTAATTAATTTTATATTTTTTAATTTAACTTTAATTAATAAACTTTTTATATTTGATGATTATATATAAAATTATATTTTTCATAATGGTTTTTATTCATTTATTTAATTAAAATAAATATTTAAATAGATTTAATACACATAAATTGTTAATCATAATGTTGAGAAATTAAAATAAAATAAAATAAAATCAACTTATCCCTTAATTATTCAAGTCAGAAATGAAATGATTTAATTGTTTTAATACAGATAGAAATAAAAACAAAAATTTTTAATTATAAAGAACACAATGTAAAACAATATTCTCTGAAACCCTTTTTTCAGTTATATTTTTCCATTGAATTTATCAAGTGATAAATTTATTCTCTGACAACTCAGAAATTTCGAACTTTAGACTTCTTGTGAAATATTAGACAGAAAAAGGAAAAATCGTTCCATTTAATCTCTAAATGAAATTAATTAGTTTCAAATGTTTTCAGATACCTTAAAGTAATTTTCATAACTTTTATAAACGTTAAAACTTTCTTTAGAAAATTACAGAAAAAAGGAATTAAAATTTATGTTTGTTGAGAAACAATCGCTAAAGTGGAACTTTAATCAAGACGATCTAATTTATTATTATTTTTTAATTTTAAGACATTTAATTTATTGTTCTCATATTAATTGAAAAAATATTTTTCCTAACTCTATCTTCATTTGACCTTGAAATATAATATTAATAAAAAATCACAGCAATAATCAGCTTTTGTTACATAAAAATTGAATTTTAAACGGGCAATTGAAAAAATGAGTGCTCAATAAACTTTATTTGGTTAGTGGGAAACATTTTCTGATGGAGTAAGATTTCTTTATCCAAATTTAGTAAAATCTCTAAATGAATAATAAGTTGATAACATTTTTCGAAAAATGTTCGGAGTCGTTGGTATCTATTATGGGTATGGATAAGTTACATCGCTGATATATATCTGGAATTAAAGTAATATTAATAATATCAGGTTGTTAACATCTAAATTTTGTATTTTGTTTAAGTAAGTCAATATTGATTATATTTATAATTTAAGTTTACCAATTAATTTGCAGAAATTATAATGAAAGTAGATAAAATGCATATTCACCACTACATGTTGTTTTTTGTTTAATCAGAGCAAAATATCAACCGAAGCAACTCGAATCATTTGCAAACCATATAGTGATGGAACAGTAGCCGAGATCTGATGTCGTCAATGTTTTCGATGCTTCAAAATCCATGATTTTAATTTGAACAATAAAGAACGCATTGAGTGGTCACATGAGATGAGTTCGGATGATTTGGAAGCACTTTTGAAAGAGGATTTTATTTAATCGAGTGTAGAATTGGTAAGAAGGTTACATGTTAACCAGAGCACCATAATTCGACGGTTACATCAGTTGGAAAAGATTCATAAAGAAGGAAAGTGGTTTGACTCACCACCTGTATTTCGCTTCTCAATAGACACAAATAAAAGCCTTTCTTGCATCAAATTGTAACCGGAAAAGTAAATTTATAAAGATCATGGTTAAAGTTGAAGAACCAAGCACATCATAGCCGAAACGAAATATTCATGATCACAAAGCTGTTCTTTGTTTATCGTGGGAGTTCTTTATTATGAGCTGTTAAAATCATCAGAAACTGTTACTGCAGAATAATACAGCCACCAATTGAAGCAGTTGGAAGAGAAATTAATTGCAATACGGTCATATTATGCGACCAAGCAGAACAAAGAGATCCTTCTGCACGACAATGTCAGACCCATGTTACATTAAAATCCGGGAAACTTTCACGGAATTAAAATGGGAAGTTATATCACATTCGATTTGTTCTCCATATTTCTCCCCATTAGATTTTCAGCTAACTCGTTCCAAGCAGAACAGTATTTCAATACACGATTCAGGAATAATGAAGAAGTACGAAAACTCATGGAAAACTTCATTCAATCAAAGAACAAAGACTTTTTTCATTGAGGTATCCATCCTTTAACTGAAAGGTGGGCAAAAGTTGTGAATAATGAAGGAAAATATTTTGATTGATTGTACTGTTTTATTTGCAATAATATTAATAAAAGTTAATCATCTTAAAACCATGTGAACTTATACATACCCCTAATATTACATTTATTTAGTTAGTTCAGGCACATTAAGAAGGGTATCTAATGATTTCAAATATTTAACATTTATTTTATCAATGTTTAATTATTCGACTTAAACAAAACAACGTGAAGATGATGGAATTGATTTGTGAAATAAGGCCTATGCAGTACTTTCCATCGAAGCCCCTCTTATATTTTCTTAGACTTCTTTTTGTAGCTCGATTTTGTAATGCAGCAAAAATAAATTTGTTTTGCATCGTTTTATGTTTTTATAATTCTTTACTTAAAACGTGATTCAAACGGATTATCTGATTTAAGTAAAAATCCATTGTAGCAATATGATCAGGATTCAGACACAAATGATAGGCTAGGTATCGTCTCACAAGATATATAACATAGTATTCTAATCAGAGTTGTAGGTTGTTTCCATGCATTTAGAGTTGACTAAATTAAACTATCACATTTACCAAAATTTTATAAATCTCTTTGCTTGAGCTTTTAAGGTATCCAAAGCTGTCCAATGCCTTTTAAACGTACGCTTATCGATGATCAACAAAAATTTAATAATAGGCAAGAAAAGTCTAACTTTGAATCAGAGTTATATCTACCAATGCATCTAAGTTATCTATCTATCCTCCAAAGAAGGTTATTCTTTTGAAGCGCTCAAATTACCTTTTTCAAGGTAATTCTGATGGACATTGTTTCAAGTTTATTGCCAAGTTCTGCAGTAGATTATGTAGCTAGTGTTATAGCGGAACAGCACAAAATTTTGCAAATGTTGATTTCTTAACATAAAATTCAAAGGTTTATTAGTATATTGCAATAGCATTGTCCGACATCGGAAAAAGTTTACTGAGTATCTTTGAAAATTTTTAACATAACCAACAACAGCTGGTTCAGTCAAACGGATCATTTTTTATTAATCAATTGTTAAATGAGACTCACTTTCATTACAAACAATAAAATATTTATTTTTTATTATTATTCACAGTTTTACTTTAAATTGTCTTTTTTAATGGTAATGACGATAATAATAGTTAAAGACACAGTAATGATGTTTCGGTTTGATAATCCATACATAATCGTGGATAAATACTGTGCAAAGTTGGAGAGATTAAAAGTGAAATTGAAAAATTAATCCGATTTTGCAAACAGAAATTGAGGCACTAATCTTCAGAATTATCCTCGACCACAAACCAATTAAAAGGTAGTTCAGAAGATTACTTGGATTTGGTGGAGAACTTTTATCTCATCCTCCGTACAATCCGAGCATTGCAACTTCTGACTATCATATGTTCTAGGAAATGCAATATTTATTGGTCAGCAAAAAGTTAAACCCTTATGAAGTTGTAAATATTGTCATACATGAATATTTCGATTCAAAACCAGTAAATTTTTATTCAAATGACGTCATGAAATAACTCTATAATTATAGAGGCATTGAGGAAGACAAAAAAGCATATGTATTTAATTAATATACCTGTTTTGTATCAATGTTTTGTTTAAAAGCTCTACGTTACAAACATTACTTCTGTATCGACCTAATAAATTTTACTATTGCTAGTGAACTTTACCCTGACTGTAAGTAGTTTTGATATTAAAAGTGATAAAACAAATAAACTTTATCATTATAAGCTTATCTTAACATGTGATAATTTTGTAAGAATTTTTTGAAGAAAAATCAATTGATTCAAAAATAGAATTCTTGCTTACTGTCAACATTTTCATTGAAACAAATGTTGTAAATGACCTATTGTTTCAGTACTGCTTTAGTGGCAAAGTGATATTCTATAATTCCCCGGAAAACACTAGTGTATTAACGAGTTATTTTTGCTTATTGTAGGAATACGGAAATCCTGATAAACGACTAAAGCTAATTAATAAAATAATGAAAAATCATTTTAATTATATTTTAGTACTTAAGAAATTTCATGAAGTGAAAAAAGTCAGTTTCTTCAAATCAATTATAAAAATGTAACACACAGCTAGAATATTTTGTTATATTTATTATACAGCCTCCATAATTCCTATCACCTTAGTCCCTATCTCCCGGTACTTGGGAGAATAAGATACACTGTTTGCTGGAGGTTAAATTAAAATCTACAGTAGAAAAAGTAAGTAATTGGTTGTGTAATTTATTTCTTTTATATAAAGTATTAGTTTACCTTAAATGTATTATATAAATTCAACTATGAAAATCTGAAAGAAAAATATCCTTAATTTATAAAATTTAGTTAATAATACTTCTTTACATTTAATTTATTAGAATATTAATTTAATAAATAAATGGTCTTGGAAAATAATAAACTTTTGTTGAGTTTGAATAAAAAAATATTAATGTAAAATGTCACAAAAAATAGATTAAAATATTAAATAAATAAAATAAAAAAAAATATTAAAGAAATTAAATAGTATATAAATAAAATATTAAATAGTAAATAAATAAAATATTAAATAAAAATATATTAAATAAAGTATAATATTAAATAAAACAAATGTTTAATAAAATAAAATAAAATAAAAATAAAATACTAAATAAAATTTAAAATAAAATAAATATTAAATAGAATTAAATATTAAATTAATTTCAAATTAAATTAATTCAATTAAACACGGGAAATTTTTAGGAATTGAAATTTTTTAAATTAAAAATACCTTTTAATTAATAATAATTTTTTTCTATAATATATAAGCTGGTGTTTTTCACTAGTCTATCAAAATGATCCTACTTTAACATACTTTACATATTCGTAAAATGGAACTTTAAAAAGTCAATCCTGTTATTTAAAACAAATTAATTGTCCTATATTTTTGATCTGAAAATTAATTAAAATTTATGAAAAAGATCGAAATCATAAATATTTTTTCAAGCTATTAATTGAAAAATTATAATTTTCCTGTAATATTTCAAATCGAAACCTATTAAATTCTGTATTTGAAACTTTTCATTTTATCCTGAAATAATGTAAAATATTCTTAAATATCAAATGAACACGATGAGGAAAGCCATTATGAAACAGTAAGCTTTAATAAAATTTCTAACAGAGATAAAAACTCTACAAGAGTGAGTTCAGCTCACATATTGATGCTAAATTATAAGTTCTCAAAAAATGTAGTTTTTTTTAAATGACTAAATTTTTTCGTTTAAACTTATCAATTTTAATTACTCTAAAACCTGAAATAATTGTTTTCCAGCATAACAAACAGGTTATAGGAGCTTTATGAATGTATGAAAATTTTAAATAAACATCCATATTCGAAAATTGAGGAAAGAAGAAATATTTGCGGTTTGAATTATTATTATTTCAAATCATTTGCTTAGGATGGGTTATGTGTCTCATTACGATATTTGGATGTCACACCATTTAAATGAAAAAAATTCATCTATCGAATATCAATATACAATTAATTGCCCAAGTGAAATCAGGAAAGTTCACTTATCAAAAGAATTATTACGGGCGACGAAAAATGGATTTTATATAGACCTTGAAGAAAATGCGGTGAACATCCACAAACCACAATTATAAATAAATTTTACCCCAAAACTGTATTTATGCGTATTTGGTGGGACTGGAAAGGAATTATATATATTATGAGTTTATTAAAAAAATGAAACAATCGATCCCACTAAATATTGTACCCAGCTAAATAATTTGAAGGCAGCAATTGAGGAAAAGCGACCGGAATTGAACAATAAATACCGATTTAATCTTTCAAGAAGATAACGCGAGACCACATATTTATTTACAGACCAGACAAAAGTTGTTCCAATTTGGCTAGAATGTTTTGCACTACCCCGCTTACTCATCAGACTTTAATTTATTCTTATTCTCACAGAATTCTATTTATGGAAAATTTTCAATTCTTTTGAGGATTGCCAAAAGCACCTGGTTGAGTTTATCGATTAAAAAGCAGAACATTTCTCGACGTATGGGATTATCAAATTACCCGAGAGATATCAGTCGTTGATTTAAAGGGGGCTTATATTGTTAAATAACATTTTTCAAAATAATAAAAAATCGAAATTTAATTTTTCTTTAAATTATGAACACTTTTTACTTAACCAATATATTTGTATCATTTTGCTATAAAGTCCAGAAAAATAGTGTTACTATAGTGAAAAATACCAATCAAAGAATAAGATCGTCAATTTGAGACATGATATGATATTTTTTCCATTCACTTTAAGAGTGAGTACTATTCCAATTTCGTAAAGAAATAAATGAAAGTAAGACAAGAAGTAGAAAATAACATACATCATTTGACTTATAATCTCCCAGAATACCCAAACTTGATCCCTTCATTTTCACTACTTAACAATGTTATGTTCATTTGGTGATTTGAAATTCACACAAAGTCTTGAATATTAAGATGAGACATTATCCATTAAACAGAACAAGAAAAACAGGTTTGTTCTCTGAGCGTTTTTCGTTTTTTGTACGTTAGGAAAAACGTGTTGATGCAAATGGAAACATTTTGGCAAGTTAAACCTATATTAATACTTTTGGATCATTTGCTGTATTTTGATATTAGGCTTAATACTTATTGGTCACACGACATAATGTACTATTTCTATTATTATCAGAGGGGAAAATAGCAATTAATAAGTTAAATATTTCAATGAGAACTTTTATTTTTTTCAACAATTTTATTCTAGATTCAGATATGAAAATCCGTATTCTGAACGTCTCATCAAAAGGTCCAGAGGAGATTAACATTACAAGTCCTATGTCAATTCCCATAATATGTCTGGTAATCATATCTTCTACTGTTGCCAGTTTGGGTACCATAAGTGGCAACATCCTTGTGTTGATTGCCTTTTTCGTGGAAAGAAACATTAGGACACCTAGCAATTATTTTATAATTTCTTTAGCCGTTACGGATTTGTTAATTGGCTTAATATCGATGAATTTATTCACGACATATTTAATAATTGGAAACTGGCCCCTAAGCCAACTACTGTGTGATCTGTGGTTGTCACTGGATTATACAGCCTGCTTAACCTCTCAGTATACAGTCTTCTTTATAACGGTTGATAGATTTTGTTCCGTGAAAATTCCGGCAACTTATCGATTGTGGAGGACGAAAAATAAAGTTATTATCATGGTAATAGTCAGTTGGGTCGTACCTTCAATACTATTTTTCACATCAATACTCGGATGGCCTATTTTTAATAACGGACGTCAAAGAAGGTCCGACCAGTGCTATGCGGAATTCACTCTAAATACTGTCTTCAATACTCTTTTGACCATAGTGTACTTTTGGATTACACTGGTTGTTATGTGTATTCTTTACGCAGGTACCTTATCATTTTGCATTAGAAATTTTTATTTATGAAAAATTAATCGAGGAAAATGTTTTTAAAAAAAAACAGTTTAATACATTTGATGATGAGAGGCTTGATTACGTAAGGGAATAACATTACGAAAACCTCAAGGCTTCCAGACATCCATAAAAATTTGATGTTGATAAAAATAAACAAATTAAATTATTTGACCTAAATAAAGGAGCACCTCTATGCAGACTTTTAATTTTCTTTCCAGGCTCAAAAAGACGTTTAATGATTTTTTGACATTTGAAATATAATAAAAGTAGACAATTTTAGAAAAATCTGAAAAATCAATGAAAAAAAGTGACTAGAATAGAACAATCTCTGGAGATGCAAATCAGAGAGGACAGCAACTACCCGATAGTTAAAGGACAGGTTTATAGAATTTAGATGTCACGTTTTTATCAGTGCGGACCTTTTCCTGGTTTTCGTGTTATAATGATAAGATTTTTATATTAAAACAATTCATGGACTTCATTTACATTAGCATCGATTTGTTTGTGTTAGTTAGTTACTTTGGTAACAATTTTAAAGATTAGGTTAGAAAATAGAATTTTTTTTAAAAACAATTTTATTTTATGTTAAATTAGGATTTGTGAATTTAATGTAAGCGTTTAATTTTTTTAGGAAGTTAAGAAAAGTACATTTAAATCACAAAAAATTGAAAAAATCTCTCAGATTTATGAAAAGTGTCCGATATTGCTGAAAAAGAAATCGAATGCAGTTTTTAAAAAATCCATAATTTTTCGTAGGGCAAGGTCTAAATTAGTTTTTCAACACAGTGGAGCTCCTCATTACTCACTTGAAGTTAGAATTTGTTTTTGAATAGCGCATTTCACGGAATTGGGGACGATTCCATTGGGTTGTTAGATCACCAGATCTTTCCCCAATGTATTTTTTTCTTTAGGATATCTAAAAATAAAGACTTCTATAAGAAATCCAAAGAAACTAGGAGATCTGAAATTTGCAAGTGAAAACGAAGCAGCTAAAATAATACTACAAATGTGTAAAACGCTCTCAGTTCTTTTTCTCGTCGATCACAAAATTGTATTGGCGTTAATAGCTGTTCTGTTTAAAAGCTTTAATTTGTTCATAACTTTATTTCATTGTGTCAAAAATCTACAGTTTTATATTTAACAATATTACTTTTTAAAAATTGATATTTAGTTTTTACACTCCCTGTATATTATTAAACTTAGAATTAGATATGATATGGATTAAAATAATTTAATAAAACAAACCAGAGAATTCAAATGGTGATTGTTTACTTTTTAATTTATACTTAAAATAATATTTTTCAATTATTATTGTTATTATTATTATTGTTATTATTATTATTATTATTATTATTATTATTATTATTATTATTATTATTATTATTATTATT
>JBBMKC010198131.1:0-14399 GCA_037834085.1 Bipalium vagum | reverse complement strand
AATAATAATAATAATAATAATAATAATAATAATAAGAAGAAGAAGAAGAAGAAGAAGAAGAAGAAGAAGAAGAATAAGAATAATAATAATTATTAGTAAAATAATAATAAAACCAATAATAAGATCAAAGCTCACTTTAAAGTAAAGAGATTTTTAAAATAATTTATTTTTCGGACCGTATAAAATGTACAATTATTAGTATATACCAAATTCATCAATGAATATTCTAATCAGTGAAATCAGAAGTATTAAGAAAATTTAGAATTTTTAAATTTTTCAAATTTTGTTGAAATTTTTAAAAATTTTAATCAATTTACTAATAATTCCATCAAGATCTCGTAGCAGGTACAATCAACAAGTCATAAATGGATCCGATAATTTTTATCTGATCGAACAATGTTTGCGATACAACCAAAAGTCTCAGAATTGTCAAAATTTGTGAAATTACAAAAAGAAATGAAAGATATTGACAAATGAACGAAGAACCATTAAAAAGCAACTATTTGAGATGTTAAATATATTTAAAAGAACTGATCAACCGTTACTAGACAAAACGGTAAACCAAAAGTTATGTATAGGTTCGTGCCGAGATTTTTACCAGATTAGAGGATGAATAGACAAATATTGGACTTTTAGATGCATTCATATCAAATTCTTTATCGTATATAATAACTACAGACAAGACGCCATTGAGTCTCTACCTTCCTTTGTGTAGAAGAAAATCAAAAGAATGGATTTTCGAAAATGAGAACCCATTCAAGATCTTGCGTCTCTAAATTTTGAATCTTAGGTGAGCATTGTTAAATGTATTTAGATTAGAAATGACATCTTCAAAATTGACTTTACTGAAAAACAGACTTTACTGACTTCAAACAGACTTTACTGAAGAAGTCGTCTCATACTTAAAACTCGAAGCATCAGACACAAGCAAGGCAACCAGCACCTCTTTTTGCTCCATGATAACACTCTTATTCACATATCCTAAAAAACAGAAGACACATTAACAAATGCTGGATTTGTTCGCCTGGATAATCTTCCATATTTTCCAGTAATTGCACCAAGGAATTTTTGATTGTTCAGTCACATGAAGAAACCAATATGAGTACATAACTTTTTTTCAAAGCGAATTTGAAAGATAAAATGACGAAATTCCCCAGGGTGAAGGATCAAACATTCTTATAAAAGGCTTCAATAGAATGATCGACCGGCTTAAAAAGTAAATCAATATTAGCCGCGGTTATCTCCAGAAATATGACCTATAAATGTACACATAGTGTCAACAATTTTGTAGAGTTGCTGATTATTCATTATTGCAATCGATAATATCTACTGTTAAATTTATTTCTCTAGGTTTTCTTCTATAAAGTAAACCACCAATCATGAGTAAACGTCCGACCTAGTTACATCTACTCACAGACACAGACACATGAACAATCTTGATTTTTCGACAAGTTTCTAATCAAATGATCCCTCCCCTAATTATTCGCCATACACAAACCAACACAAGACATATATACACCCCTTACAGTACAAGACACATCCTTCCGGCTGCTGGACCACTACATGCAAAAATCAACACCAATAAAAATATCAAATAAAAATCTTTGAAATTGAAACTAAATTGTATATGCAAATATTCAGTGATCCGTTGATGCACTTGTCTATCAGCATCTTGACTCAATGTCCACAAAATTATCAAAAATCTTCTGATAAGAAAAATTAGGCCCGCATCCTAGTAACATTCTGACTATACAAGTCTCCAGTGAAAAGGAATTTTCTCAGCTCTTTGAAAATGAACAGCTTCACAATAACAACCCTAGTACTCAGCTTGTGGTCACTGACATTTCGTTGATCATAATCATTTCTCAACAACTGTTTTTAAAGAATAAAGGTAATCATTTAGGATTTTTTTCTTTCTTTATATGAGGAAATTTGATTTCGCAATTTTTGTAAGTCTTCCTAAAAGATGAGAAAATTAGTGTAAAATACATTTTAAAAGGTTTTATTCTGTACTTTGTTTGAAGTGTGGTTTTTAAAGTAAAAATACAAGAAAATGTGTTGTACTATTTATAAGTAAAAAAGGAAATTTTGATGTACACCAGGTACACCTTGTCTAAGTGCATAATTTTATTTCAAAAATAAAAAAGCCAAATTATTTGAAATAGTTGAAGGTGCAGCAGACATTACAATAATGTGGATAGATAAATAATAATCATTTGTTACATTGTCACATGAGATAGTGGATGATTCGGATTAATTCATTGAAGTTGGAATTGCATTTTGTCATTGTTTTGTTTTGTCGACCTTTTTCACAATATTTAATTCTCAAATTAAAGAATTAAAAATATGATTGAGTCACATCATTATTAAAAAAAGTATTTTTCTTTAATTATAGAATGCAAACAATAACAGTTCTGACAATAGTTTATTAGTCAAAGACTGAGGAAATCAATTTACTCCTACTGTCATTAAAAAATCGATATCTAATAGATTTTTTTGAAAAATAAAATCAATCATTCACGACTTTACAATAATAAATAACTGAGTTCTCATCAGCAGACTCAAAATTACATTCCGCATTTTCCATTAAATAACAAACAGATTTTTTTCTCTAAAATAAATATAATCGAAATAGAATTTCCAACAAAAATCGGGAAATCGATTTCATTTCATTTTAAAAAATCAGTACATGACATATATAAATATAAATATATACAAAATGAAAAAAAAGAAAATAACCAAGATAATAGACTACTGCCATCGATCAGAAATCTTTTTTCTTATTATTATTATTATTGACAAATGAATTGTTATTGGGATTCTTTTTCTGGCCGTACGGAATAGGATTAGGAACGTTACAGGCTGAAAAGTTTCTGTTGGGCGGTGGAACACCCGAATCCATTCGATAGAGATTGGTATTGTTCATGTACGGTTGTCGCGGCGCACCATAAGGCATCGGTCCGCCCATGGGAGGCCTCAGTTTCGGAGCGGGAAATCCGGCTGGCGGCCGACTGTATGAAGGATACCGCTGTACGTTCTGAATGTATGATGTGTTTTGTGGTCAAAGGTGTACGAAAATAAAAATTCAAAGTAGAAAATTTTTCTTTAATAATATTACCATGCACGATGAATCTGCAAACCGACTGTTGGTGAATTGGCGGTGACTGAAAAAACAAATAAACAAGAAGTCAATGATAATACTCGATATTATTCAATTTGTATATCGTCAATAACAATAATCAATAATAAATATTCAATCTCACTCTGATTTGCCATTGTTCTTAGAACTGGAAAATTTTTCGAAAATATTTTCCGACGCATTGTTATTGTTATTATTATTGTTTTCACCGTTTTGACTACTTACAGTTGTCCCTGGAAGCAGTGGCGGAGGAGGCGGAGGTTTGGTTGATGCATAGTCTGATATTGCATTGGCAATGGCACTGCTGTTGTTACCTCCACCCCCTATACCACCGCAATTCTGACTACTGTTGTTGGTGCTGTTGACAGAAATAGATTCATTCATTGACGCACTATTACCGCTAGTGCAACCACTGTTGATCGCTGTTCCTGACGACGTATTCGCCATTGTCCCACGAGCACGCAATTTGTCGACAATATCGTGGATATTTTTGGCTATAAGCAGATTTCACGAGTGAGGGGGTATGGAAATAAATAAGAAGAGGAACAAAAAAATTTTCAATTACCGTTGTTATTATCCGATTCATAACTTGACGTTGTGATCTGCGATTGACATGATAACGTTACTGCTGCATCAGGATGCAACATGATTGGTGTTTTCGGACGATCCAAAACGTTGGCAGACATCGTTGTAGTCACTGAAAGAAGATCTGAATCATATTTCAATCCATCACTGCCACCACCGGATATGGTTGAACCCGCGCCAACGGTTCCTGATGTTCCAGTGCCACTATTACATAGACCAGCATTTTCCTTGATTGTTGTCTTAGTTAATTCCGTTCCACTGCCGTTATTGTTACCAGAGGAACCGGTACTGATTTGTGGCGTGCTGATTTGATTGGATAACGACTTGCTAAAGGAAAGGTTGCTTGAAGAAGCGGACGAGGAGGATGAATGAGCGATATTATTGTTATTTTTCAGTGAATCCGAGATTGAAACAGCAACCGGAACCGGACAAGGTGGCGGATCTGAAGATTTCTTTTTTGGAATTTTATAATTTTTCAAAAGAGGTTTGGCAACCAAGCTTGTCTGGTGATGGTGGTGATGGTGCTGCTTCATCGATTCTGAATTTTTCATCGATTGATGCTGTTGTTTCATCAGACCACTTGTGTTATTCGCACTACCACCACTACCAATCCCAACACCGCCACTGTTACTACCTCCACCAATAGTGCTGCTACCAAGACTACTAGCACCAGCTTGATTGATCCACGAATTAGCGGCACTGGCTGAGGTGGACTGCGACATCATGGGCATTGACATTTTCGAGTTGCGATTTGAGCTCATGTTGTTTGTCGAGGATGAAGACAATGATGAACCGGAACCACTGGCACCTCCTCCGCCTGTGTTACTGACAGATCCTGTTTTGGCGTTCAACGATAATTTGATTGGCAGAGGAGCTTTAATGTTTAAATCGGTAGTGTTTGAGCAAGAGGACGACATGAGATCCAGAGAACCACTGTTGACCGAGCCCATGCCAATGTTGGATAAGGATGACGATGATTGGTTCCCGCCAACGCCACCTAATAGAAGCTGCTCCTTTTTCTTTCTGTTTTGCTTTCTCATTTCCAACTTCTCCTTCTTTTTCAAGCTTTCAAGGGTGTCCTCTAGTTCCGATTTCAGTCGTCGTTTGCGTCGCTTCTTCATCAAACTGGGATCACCGCCTGCTCCACCCATATTTTCCATCGACATGCCACTACAGGCCACGCTGACAGAGCCGTGGGGACTGGTTTGCATGCTGGACAACGAAGAACACGTGAGAGGAGAATCGATCGCATTCATAATGGCGGTGGACCGTACAGAACTCAATAGGCCCGGAATGTTGTGATTGTTACTGTGACTGTTGCTACTGCCAGAAGACTTGTGAAGCTTGTCTCTGATCCGATTCGAGTCCGACTGGTCGGAAGAAGAAAGATACGTCGCTGTCGGCATTGATCCCATTCCTGTTCCAGATGTTATAGTCTTTCCAACGTCCTGAGCACCGACACTAGCAGCGGTTCCAGCAGTCATGGTGTTTTGGGAAATGGCCTTTCGAGAAATTTTTACTTTTAATGGTTTTTTGGAAGGGGTATTTGAGAATTTCCGATTTGCAGACGGATTGTTGAAATTATTCGACTGTGACGTCATTGCTCCCATGTTATTACCACCGATAATACCCATCCCTGCACCTATTGAGGTACCACAACCGCCGCCTCCTCCTCCTACACCACCTCCGAGACCAGTGCTACTGCCGATTCCACCTGCAGAGGACATGATCCGCGATCGACCACAATCAATATTGTCATCGAAATCATAAATTGATTGGTCCATTGTCGTTGGAGAGGAGAAGTTACTGCTCACGACAGAAGATGATTGCTGCTGTTGTTGTTGATGCTGTTGTTGTTGATGGTGCTGATGTTGCTGTTGACCACTACTGTTACCATGGTGAGTTGACATGGGATGATCAATTGATTGGAGAGAGTTGTGCATCATTTCATGGTGGATAGCCGATGACGGCTGACGCATTGTTGGTGGTTGCATCAAAGGTTTCTTAGGTAATCGTTGGTTCATTTCCAATGTTGACAGTTTCCGTTTTCTTGGTTTTCGAGACATAGATGCACGACCATTGCCCGTGTCTTGGGGATAAGGCATCATCATGACATCGGTTTTGGCTGGTGGTGATTGAGAAATAGTAGACATTGTCGGACGCTGAGAGACAGAGTTGGAAGAGAGTCCCGTATTTCCACCAGCGCCGCCAACACTAACACTAGTTCCACTTGCACCTGTCGATTTGTGAGGATTAGGGTGAGGCATTCGCAATCGAGGAATCTGGGGATATCTTGATAAATGAGGGTGCATCATAGGGGATTCGAATTGATCGGACATTTGTGATGGATTCGTCATATTTTTCGGAATTTGACGATTCATAAAATTACATGAATTGTTGGGACCCGTGTTCTCATTGCAATTTAGAAGATTCACTAACACTGACGATTGGGTGTCGTACATTCGTGCTAATTAATGAACCGTGATCAATGAAATCAAAAAAATCATGTTTATACCAAAAATCACAAATAATAATAATAAATCAATAATTTAAATTCAATATTAAAAAAATGATTGATAAACTCACAGTTCTTTGGATTTGATTCCTTTTTGTGAGACATCATATTGAAATGATTATTGTAATAATTCATCGAAGCGGCATTATGGGATGAGTGTTCGTTATAATGTAATGGTTGGTGAGACAAATTATTGATTGAGCTCGGCGTCTCAGATGCAAAAGGCATAGCAAAATCGGAAGATAGCATCTGGTCCAGATTCATGTGTTTTGATCCGTAATTTCCAAAAGGAGCTGCCATCGACTCACATTTGTGGTGTTGCTGAGATGATTGTGGTTGCTGTAGAGGCGGGACCGGCGAAACCAGGACGGTATTGGTATTGTTATTGACAGACGACGATAACGAAGAAGAAGACGACGACGACGAAGAAGAAGCGTGACTGGTGGAAATTGTTGCCGACTGATGATTACCAATCGGCGGTTCCATTATTTGACACGAGTTGTGCATTATCATGTTCCCACCAGTCTGGTGGTAATCGGCACCATTGTTCAACAGTGTCTGTGCCACTGATTGTGTTGACAGCGCTGGCGGCGGTGGCGGTTTCGATTTGCCACCGATCATATTGTTAGGATTGTTTTCGTGTTGCGACAGTCCCACCAGGCCGATATTGCTATTGTTGTTATTGATTTGTATCGGTGTTGTTTTGGTCAGCAGCTCAAGTTTCGGTTCTATAGTGATTTTTGGGAGAACATCACGATTGTGAAGAGACTTAATGCTGAGATTGGACTTGGCAATGGTGATGCACTGATCAACAAATTGATTGTCATCGATCAAGTATTGTTGAGTGGAATTCATCATCTGTTGGTCACAGCACTCCAATAGACCGGGAATTCGATTCGTGTTTAACTGGTTGTCGTCCTGGAAACCTTCCAGAATGAAAATATCACCAGATTTGTAAAGAATCCAAAAAATTGCCATTGTCAGATTGTTGTACTTGTATATTATGTTCTGAAACTTTGACGGCGTTATGCCGTATTGATCCATCATTTTGTCCTTTGATAAAAAGTTAACAGACACTTGGCTCAGATCGTTGAACGAAACAGAAACTAAAAGAAGATATAGAAATGGGATGAGAGAGAAAAAATTTGAAAAATTATATAATCATTTCATAATCAAGATTTATATATTTTTTGTTTTTTTTACAGTGAAACCTACCTATCAATGTTGGGCACCAATGGGACCGAATATTTTGCTCATAATGGTTCATGAAAATAAAAGTCAATATTTAATTTTCATTAACAAAACTTAGAGGTGCCAAAATTAACAAGTTTCACTTTATTATTATCACATTTTTTATATTACCACTTTTTATTACTGATATCATTATTGAATATTTTTGATTTTTATTTTGTATTTTTGATTATTAATTTTAATTTATTATTTTCATTATTAATGATTATCAATATAATTTTATAATAATGATGAATTATTATTATCGAATATTAATAATATTGACAATGAACCAAATCAAATCAGTTAACAAAAAATCAAAAGGTTGATGTTTAAGAATAAACATGAACATACATTTAATCAATGATCCGTTGGGTCTGGTATAAGAGAAGATTAAGTAATCCAAAGAGATGATGGTAACGTGAACTATTTGTGCATTATTGACGTCTGCAAAAATGAAGAGAAAACAACAATTAAACAAAAATAAAAATATCGATTTTGTAAACAAAAATCAATAGAGAAAACCTTGGATAAAAGTTGATTTTAGCTCGCCCAAAAGAAAAGATTCCATCAAGCAATTAATGACAGCTTGCTTTTTCAGTATTGAGATGATCCTCGGTATCTGGTTGGGTAACAGAAAGGGGATTGATGTGACGGTTTGAGCACTGATATTGGCACTGGTCTCCGATATGAGGAAAATTAACTGATTGTCGTTGGGAAGAACCTAAAACGATGAAATCGTCCGATTAATTATTCGATAAAAACAATAAACCAAAAAAAACTCACATTGAAAAACTGATCGATATTAATCAATGAAGAACCGTTTTGTGATAATATCAGATCGATATAATTCATTCGTATTCCGGTTGTAACGACGTCCAATCCTGAAATCAAAAACATCAAAATCACTCACATCTCTCCTGACGAGACTCACCAGTAATTGATAAGATCGAAGCGATTGAGGAATCACACATCACCAACGGCTGCGAAAGTCTCAACACGAATTTGGCTGCCAAGGAAACACATTTCAAAGCATCTGCGATAACAGACGATGGAGAACTGAAAAAAATATCGATTTTTAATTGAATGGACATTCCTCTGTTCACAGGACATCGAATATATTTTATATAAATTTTTTATCAATTTCAGTGATTTTTTGTAATAGCAATGTAGAATTTTAAAAAATCAATAAAAATATTTAATATTTCTTATCGATAAGGTAATATCAGATTTTCCTTTGTCACTTAGATTTGAAAAATCAATGACATAATTTATAAGAAAATTAATTAATTAATAAAATGATGGTCCGATAATATCCTTCATTTTATGTATATATAATCAATACAATGTTTTTCAAATAACCAAGAATAAATTTTAAAGTAACACAAAACGAAAAAAAATCAATAAATTTTTGCAAAATAGACCGATAATAACAGCATCTATTTCTTCCCTTTTCCTTCCAAGGGCCTAAGATATATCACTAGACCAAAAAATAAGTTATCTTAAATAAAAACGAAAAACTAAATCAATCAACAAAACGATGAAATTTTTCAATCAATAGACAATTATTTAAAATATTCCTTTGGTCTGGAATAGTCTAGTCCAAATGTTTTATATTTTTAAAAACAAATAATAAAATTTATAAATTTATAAAAATGTTCCTTTCCCTTTTCCACTACTGATTTTTTTTTCTTTACCTCTAACCCATATCATTAATGTACAAAAAAATCAATAACCAATTTCCATTGATATCCTTCTGCAGATTCACCAGTGGAATGAATGGCAACAAGTTCTTTTCGTGATGGCTCATCAGTTGCAAAGTGATTTTGAACCTGTCGGGAGCACAAGACGCGGTCTGGGACAGAGAATCAAAATCCGATTTGACTTGCATTGGGCAATAGAACACAAACTGAGCCGGAATTCCGCCAGAGCGTGTTTTTACGATTCCAATGAGATTGTTGGGCTGAGGAATGGACGAAAACGACTCACTGACACCCCCCATACCGTTGCTAGCACCATTGCCAAGGGATTGATAATTCGTCGTATTGATTAGGCATTTTGATAATTTGTTCACGTCTTCTTCCAGAGATTGAAGACACAAGAAAGCCTTCAGCTGTTCCTGTCTGAAATACGAAATCAATTGATTGATTTATTTTAACAAAAAAAAATATCGAAAATTACTTATCATGGCCGACTGAATAGAGCATTTGCAACTCATAAATATGCACCAGCAATTGATCGTAATAGCCGTCCGCCAGAGACTTCAGCAATTCTGGACAGCTCTGAACACAATCCAAAAATCACAATTGTAAAATTAAACACGAGAAAAAGTCGATAGAATAACGAGTAAATATGAATTTCGAAAAACTTTATTATTATAAAATCGGTTTAGTTCAACTTAATCAATATAGAAAAAATTGAAAAAGCAAAAAGTGAAAAAGTTCAAAGTTAACTTTCACTAAACAATAAAAATCTTTGAAAATTAATCAATTTTTTCTCAAATATTTAAGGTTATTGTCAAATGTTTAATTTTAAAAAATCTTTTAAAATTTAAGAAAAAATAATTTTCAAAGAAAAATTGATATTGATTGGTTTTAAATTATTTAAATGAAAATAATCTGTAGACCTTTATAACAAAAAACACTTACAACGGGTTTTTCCTTGTTATATTCAAAAAGAATTTGCTTGAAAATGCAATCATTAGGCAAGGAACGAACATCGTTCAGGACAATAATAATTCTGAAGCAGTCAGAAGATAATTCTAAGCAATTCAGTCCACTTCTGCACACCTGTAAAAAAATAACCGTTAACTTAATTCGGATAATAGTTCAAAAACACCGGATACTTCAGAGTAGAGCAAATGTTTCAACTTGCAGATTAGTTTGATATAGTTTAAAGATTTCTCTTTATCGTTTCTGGATATAAGCTTTTTCGATTTAGATTTATAATTGTTTATGTGCAGAAGACTTTGAGAAATGGAATTGACCATTTCATTTTGATCCTAATAAAATGTTCTTATCGTGTTTTTAAAAATAGAATTAAATGATTAACTTTTGAATAGGATGTCAGTAAACTGGTTACTTCGTCCCAATTGTTGTGATTGTCTGTTGATTTGAGGACATCAAGAAATTGATATGCCATAAAAAATTCTGTAACTTATACAATTGATGATTTTTAAATTAAAAGGAATATATATATTTTAATTTAAATAAGAAAAAAAAAGTTAAGTAAACATTTCATTTATAAAAACTATTGGTTAAATAAAACAAATGATATATTTAATTTTTTAATGTATATTTAAAAATATTTTTATTTTAAAATAAAATTTTTATGCATAATATTTATTTTTATTTTGAATTTTTAATGCTAAACTATTTTTTATTTTTTAACTTCAAATAATTTGATTATATTTTTAAAAATAGCTTCTTAAATCAAATTTAAAATGAAAATTAAATAATTATTATTCTATATTTTGAATATTATAAATCAACTTTAGAAACCAATCTTTTATTTTATAACTTTTAAACTGCATATTGAAATTTTTCTGATCTCTTATCAATAATCTTCTTTATTCAATTAATGGAGAAATATTGATAATTTTTTTATGAAATTTACTGAAAACAGTACTGGGCTGGGATGGTAATCGAATCAATGTCTAGGAGTTCCACCATGTACTCTGAAAGGGAGTTCTATGATTGCAAATTCAAAAGCAGTTTCTAGTCATTGGTTCAAGATTCTTTACATTTTTATCAACAAATTATTTAACAATAGATTAATTAATTACATATCAATATAACTTCTCTACTTATTCTGTCCATACCTTTGATCTATCTAAATGTGTTAATAATGCTACTCATTTATTCAAAATTTTTAAAAATTATTACCATAAATATTTCAATTTGTTTTCGAAAAGTTTGACCGTTTTCACAAATGTCACTTATAATTTTTTTACACAAATATTGCTTCACAAAAATGTCGTCGTAGCCGGTTTTTGTGAACTCTATATAACCTATCGTGTCAGTCAGTAAATTATTAATATTAAATTATTATTAGACTTTAACTATTTAAAAAATCAAGACTTATGAAAACCCTCTTGTGGACACCTTTTCTTCAAAATTTAATGTTTTTCACCATTTATTGATCTTCATTTTAAAATTTTTTTTGAGGACTTATCTTAAATTTTTTTTGAAAATTCAAACAAACATTGAAATACAAACGTACATTTTAAAAATAGTACTACTAAAAGTATTAAAGATATTATTAGTACAACGAAAAAACGACAATGAAAAACGAATAAAAACAACGACGACGAAAACAACGACATCAATAAAAAATAACAGCTAATAAAATTCAAACAATTCAAGAAAAATTTCCAATTTTTTATAAGAAAGGAGGCAACATTCAACAAGCAATTACAAACAACAAAATTTTAAAATGAATTCACAACAGGAAAATATCCAGGAGAATTTCATTTGAAATCTTTAAATCCTTTTAATAGAACAAATCGTTTCTTTAAATTTTTATTGTTTTATGAAAAAAAAGAAAGGTTTTTTAAAATTTATTTTTGATAAAAATCTTCATTTTATCCACTTTCAATATTAGATTTGAACTTTATTGGTTATTTTGTAAGAAATACTCAACTTCATATAAATAATTATGGAAAAATGGATATGAAAAAAAGAAAGAGAAGATGAAAAAAAGATCAGAAAAATGCTTGATAATTAAAAATAAAAATTTTTAAAAATGAAATAAAATAAGTTTCTTCTTAAAAAATAGATCCTTCCTTTTAATTCAAGAGAAACATTTCAACCAATTCCTAATCAAAAAAAGTTTGATAATTATTATTTTACAAAATATAAACCTTTAAATAAAACAAAAATTGATTTCACAAATTATGAATAATTCTCTAATTTTTTCTGAAAAAAATTAAAATATTTAATTATAAAAAGTTACCCCATGGGAAATGCTTAGATTTTATTTGTAATAAATGAAAAGTTGTATTAGAATTAAAAACGTCATTTAGAACTGATTTACATTGAAATTAAACCTGTGAAAAATTTTTTGAAACCAATTGATTAAACACATATTGACTGGTTTTGTACTCAATTAAAACATTTTACATAATCAATAGTTTTAATACTTTTATCGAAGAGTATGAAGAGAAAGGTTCTGGATTAATATTTCCAAATGCAGTTAAAACTTATTAAATTTCAGAAAATAATAATAATAATATTTTTTCAGGTAATTCTTATATTCCTTTAGAATTTCAGAGTACAAACATTGTAAATATTGAAAAATAAAAATTATAGTTTTTGTATTTTATATTCTTTTTTATGTTTTTTAAATTAATAAATGATACTGATTTTAAAAATACGAGACATAAAGAAATGGTAACTCATTATCCAAAATATTTAGAATTTTTTTAATTTAGAAGATTTAGAAATCCTGTTAAAAAAGGCAAATGTTCAAAAAATAGAAACTGGAATTGGTTGCAAACTAAGTCAAACAGTTGCAATAAATATTTTTTCTTTGCCAACAAAAAATAAGATTTATCTCCATGAAGAATTTTAAAAATAAAAGAAGCGGTAATAAATATTGATTTATTAAGAGTTACAGAAAATAATAATTCACATATTTTTAAATAAAAATTAAGAATCTTTAGTTTCAGGAAATGTTACTCATGGAAATAGTCATCATACATGTTTACTTTGTGAAATAGTTTTCAAATTTATTCAACAAAAGAAGCTTTAAAAAATCATAAAAATTTTTGGTATCACCATAAATCAGTGAATATATTAAAATACCAAGTAAAAACTTTACAAAATTTAAGAAACATTATATGAAATCTAAATTTTCTTTTTTGGATGTTGCAGATCTTGAAACTTATAAAAATGAAGAAGGAAAAATATTTCCAAATTCTTTTGGAGTTTGGTTGGAAATCTAATTATGAAAATATTATTATTAAATCTGATTATTTTCCTTATATGGATAAGGACCCAAATAAAGTTATTGCAATTTTTTAGAAATTATTTATCTTATAAGAGAAATATTAAGACCCTTTTTTAATGAAAATGTTAAGATAGAACCAATCACAGAAAAAAATCAAAACCAATTAGAATCACATAATTATTGTCGTTATTGTAAAACAAATTTTAATGGAAAAATTCAACGAGTTATTGACCATTTCACTGGAAAAATAAGAGGAGATGCTTGTGATATATGTAATCTTCAAGAAGGATTTTCTAGAAAGTTTATCCTAGTTTATTTTCATAATTTAAAACTATGATTACGTAACCAAGACGATGCTTATGAATCAGATGAAGAAAAAAACCAGGCCGACCTCATTGCTCACATTTCGTCTGTGAGGTTGAACCATCAAGATCATCACAAAATCGGAATGTGCCAGATGCTGAGATGTTCGAGACAGCGGATGGCAGACAGTGGAGTTGGATGAAGATCGAAATGTTGTGGGATTCCAGAGCTTCAGTTACTGTGATAAACGAAAATTGTTGGAAAAAACTTCAGAATCCACGTCTAGTGGAGTTAGTTCTTCTTTACTGCAAATTGAAAAGACGTCAGAGTTATAAAAAGTATTTATTCAAACAAAACATAATTAAGTAACACGTAACTCCCCCTTCAATTAAGACTGATGCGACTTCTTCAGCCATTCAATTCTCCTCAGTTTGATTCCTTCTGGACCTGTCAGTTCAACCTGACATGGGAATAGGACGTTTGTGATCTTGTATGGACCTTCATATTGGAAATCATTCTTCTTTTTGTTTTGCGGGTCTTTCCGTAGCCATACTTCACCAATTGAAAACTCACGTCGACCTCTAAAGTAGTAATACCTGAAAGGTACCCACCAAAATACAACGTAACACGTAAGAATCATTTATACATTTTTTCTTCAATTCGTTTCACTCATAGAAG
>JBBMKC010198120.1:0-14401 GCA_037834085.1 Bipalium vagum | reverse complement strand
TTACACTGATATTTTGTTATGGTTTTTTTTATTATACTTTTTAGTTTTACTTCAATTATTTAAATAAATTATAATAAATATTTAAAATTACTGAAAATTACTGAAAATTTTATTATTTTTGTTTTATAATGTTGAGTTTTAGTAAAATAAATAATTAAAATAATTTCATTTTAAAATTAATGAATTAATAAATTAATCAATATATGATATTTGCAATTTTCGATTAACGGTTTAATTAATTAAATTATGAATATTGAAATCTCTTGATGTTAATATGTTTTTAGTGGTACCCATTAATTAATTTAGCAGAGACTCAAGTTGCCAATCCACAATAATGGTTTATCAAATATGATACATTGGAAAAAGAAATAATTTAAATAAAAAAATATCTAATGAAAATGAAAATTAGTTTTTCATTTAAAATTATTTAAATTTCTTTTTAAAATATTTCATCGGTATCATTAATTTCTTTGTTTTAATCGTTGTATTGGAATATTCGACGTGATAATATTGTAATTTAATTTCCTGAAGGCGGCCCACAAGAATTAAAAATTATTAATAACATTGAATGAATTAATTATTTCCTCTGCTAAACCAGAGGAAACCATTTAAATGATGAGCAAAGAAAAGAGTGTAAATATATTTCATTTAAAGCAAATATTATACATATTCTATTCTGTGGCAGATTTAATAAATAAAAATAATATTTCACATTAAATCTTCATTTCAAACATGTCTATTTAATATTTCTGTGTTCATTTTGATTCTTAGTTTTCTATTTAAATATCTAGAAGACAATATATCGTTACAGAAATCTGATTTATATTTACGTGGTAAGGCTAAAAAATACTTAGACTCTTAGTACAGAAATATTGAAGATACTTACATAAAAATTTGCACGTAAAATAATAATCGTGTCTAAGTATAAAATATATAATTAGTTTCAATGTTCTAATTTTTGTTTGTAATAGATAAGATTAATTCAATGAAATGTTCGAAAATGTGGAATTTAGCCGTGTGATTCCTTTGTTGCTTCTCAAGGGATCTGGGAGAAATGAAATTTTTATCAGCTTCACGACTTATATAATGAAGAAGCCTCATCTTAATTATTATTTATAATTTATTTAAAATTTTTATAATAATTATTTTATTATTAATATTATTAATAATAATTTTTATAATTTATAATTATTTATAATTTTCATCTACAGCTGTAGTAGTTGAACAACTGTTTTTGATGCAACCGAAAGATGATGCAACTTTTCAAAATTTTTGAAGAAATTAATAAACAGTGAAATGAGATAAATAATTACTCATACGCAGGTATCTGAGAGGCTAAATATATGCAAAACAACCATCGTTTAGCTGTTTCTAGAGAAAATGGGAATCCTAAAATTATCAAGCAGGTTCGCGCCGAGATTTTTAACAGCTGAGATGAAGACTAGACGAAAAATGGATTGCGAAAGGAATCTTTATGTTTTGGATGCAGTATAATCAAATTTTTATTGAATATTATAACTATAGAAGAGTCACCATTGAGTCTCTATCTTCTTTCCTTGAAAGGACAGTTTCATACTTGAATTCCAAAGCATCCGACGCAAGCCAATCAGTCAAGAGTTTTATTTTCTCCCTGATAACATTCCTATTCACACATCCAAGAGAACAAAAGACACGTTAATAATAGCTGATTGTGAAGCTTGATCATCCTCCATATAGTCCAGACCTTGCAATGGTGAAATATATGCAAGGATATAAATTTATTTTAAAGGATAAAGTGGAGAAAAATTCGTGATGGAGAAAAATCGAAATTGGTTTAAAAAGGGCTTCAATAGAATAGCGTTAATGTAAACAGAGATTATATCGAGAAATGAGACCTATAAATCTATATGCATTGTTAAAAAGACACTTTTGAGTTGACTTAATTATTTTTGGTAGTCAAAATATTTTTCAACCTAATCACGTATATTTTAAATATAGGATATGCTAAGAAATTATTTTTTCCTTTTCTAACTTTTTCTTTCTTTTTAATTGTTTAAAATGATCAAAACCTGAAACTATTTATCTCCACCAATAACTTTCATGAATATTAAAATAAATATTGAATTTGTTTTAATTAAGAAATTATGAATTTTAATAAATAATTTTTAGACTATGAGAATAAATCTAACTATTTAGTGTATAATATCTTAAAGTATACTCTCTAGTTCCGTTTTGTTTCTTATACTGTCGCCATCAAAAATCATAAGGATGGAAATTTTTTATTGAAACCTTAATTCAATAAATGATCAATAATAAAATAATAAATATTATGGAATGCAAAATCGATATTAAATTTTTAAGATAAAACATTTTATTGTTATATTATTTCTTTTTCGTCTTTTTCTTTTTTTAATTAATATGAAATTAATTGGTCGTTTTTCCTAATGCAATTTTTGTTTCTATCAAAAAGAAATAAAAATATTTTTATCTAATTATTTAAGTCTATTAAATAAAAAATTAAATTATTTGATAATTTGTTTTTATTAGACTACTTTTTAAAAATGAACTATAGGTGATATATTTGTTTGAACTCATTAATTTTTTAATATAAATAAATAATAATTTATAAAATTATTGTTTATAAAAAAAACTAATAAATACTATATATCCTAAAGTACCATTTAAGATCGAAAATTTTATAAAAAATTAATTAATTCAATTTTATTTTATAAAAAAATTTGTTTAAAAATATTATTGTTTTAATTTCAGAAAAATATAATATAAAAAATATAAGATATGACAGACAAATGTCTAAATTTAGAAGGATCTTTCATTTATTAATAAACATTAACAACTCTTTATTCAAATATATGTTATACAATAACAACATCATTAGCAGTATTGAAAAACTGTAATACCAAAAATTGACTACAGTTGTTTTGGTAACTCTTTTAAAAGGAATATAATTATGAAAGAAGACTAAACCTTTTTTTAATTTGACTATAATCTCATAAGAATTATACTTTAGCTGATCTAAACAGTGTGAAATATTCGTTTATACGAGGAAGTAATTTTGAACAAATATGATTATGAATTAAGAAATACATTAATGATATTTCTTCTTGAATAATTGTATTATTGTTATTGCATCTTGTTTTCAGAAAAATATTAAAATTTTATTTAATAAATTATTAATATTTAATATTATTAATTATTAATATTAATATTTAAAAAAATTAAAAATTTTGAAAATGTTTTGATGAATCAAGGAATATTCGTTTATACAAATAACGCAAAATTTGAATTTAAATTTTGAAATTTCATATTTTTACTTCAAGTTTTCTATTTCTATTACTTAAAGTATGTGTATTTTAAAGTACTTCAGTAAATTTTAATATAAACAACGTAATAAGTAGCTCAAATTTGCAAAAGAACATTTGCATTGAAAGAATGAATGAGAAGATATCGTTTTTTCGATGAAAAGAAATTCGAATTGATTAGTTCTTATCTTTATAACTGTTATTTGCATGATTTAATCAGATAACAGTATTAAATCACTGTCATATTATTTATATGCACTTCCTATATGTTCCAAATGTATGTCATCTTCAATGTATGTACAACGACTCTATATATTTCACCTTTCAACAGGAAAATTCATCGATTTAAGTTTCCAAAATATTTAAAATATGGTTTTCACGCATGGAAATACATGTCATGAAGTGGCCTTCACGTAATCCAATCTGTAATCCAATGGAAGATTTTTGGGGAATTTTGGCAGGAAAAGTATGTCAATGGAAGGCAATTTGACTGTTAAAAACCTTAAGATCTGTGTTATAATGTCTTATGAGGAAAACTTATGTCTTATGATGGAAAACTTAATAAAATCAATGCTTAACAAGATTCACCAAACATCAAGGAAAAGCATTAGAGTATTACTATAAAATCTAAATAAGAAAAGCGTAACGTTTGTAATTTCTTATATTTTCTCTTCAAAGAAAATACTCGTACAAACGAATATTCTGCACTGTTCGGTGTTTTAAAAGAAAATTTCAAGCAGTACTGTATTCTGATATTATTCAGTTTATTTTTTAACCTTTTTTGTCCAAATCGTTACTGTTCATAGATTTAAATTTCTATATCATGATATGATCTACGATTAAGGGATGAAATACGACCTCGTATAACCGATTACTTTGCACTTTATATGTTTTCAGTAGGAATAGAGAGATTATACTGCGATTGAGAATATATATGTAGTAACATGTAAGTAGAAATTTCGCCAGAAGGATAAAAATAAATTCATACTGCCGTTTTCATTAAAATCCCATTTTGGGAATTTAATAATAAAATGATTTTTATTATGGACTTGAAATGATCAGTTGAGAGTTGTTAATAAAAATTCTCGCTGTCATTTAGATAATATGCCGATTTCGAGTTAAAACTGAGATCGGTTGATGTCTCAGGAGTAACTCCCGAGATATACAAGGAAAATGTTCAGGAGAATTTTCATAATGATTACAAATTAATAGATTATTTCAGATAACTTATGAATCTTAGGACTGGGAATTGAAATAATAGATTTTCTTCAATTTGGTTGACCGTCTCAGATCTTAGGAAATATATTATACAGAGCTCTGATATTATAATGTGGCTCCGGAATAATAAACGGTGTTCAGAGAAGAGAATTAAAATCTTCTAAAAGCAAATTACCTTGAATCTTGATCTAAATCCGCGTATTATATATCGTATTACGCCTGAACTTGTGATCGAATTTAATAATTAACTCAGTATAGTTCGGACGAGATTGTGGGCGATTTAGTATAAATTAATGTCGACAATATAAAAAATTAGTTACAACAAAGGTTCATGACATTTACATAAAAATAATTAATTTTCTTTCTTTAAAATGAAAAATTTATTTTTAAAATATTTTTTTAAAAATTTATTTTTGAAATATTTCAAATGAGTTCGGAATAAAGAGAATACTTTCACTAAAAATATTTTCCAAAAATAAATATAATTCTCAGGGGGTGTTGATAATAAAATAAATCTTTTATAAAATATAAAAAATTAATGATAGATTTATAAATTATTTGAAATTATATTTTTACAGTTTTTAACTTTATTTGTTTGAAACGAACAATGTTATTGATAAATACATTTTACTTATTTAAACAATTAGTTGCTTAATTATTGATCAATTAATCAATGCAAAAATTCTAAATTTGTAAATTTCTTGAATTTTTAAATTAAAAAAAATTGACGATTTATTGTAATTAAAAATAAATATTAAATTTATCAAAACATGTGTAAAATTCATTAGAAATATTTTTATTTTATTTCATTATATTATATTATTATTAATATATGACATTGATAATTTAACATTTATAAAATTATTGATCATTTAAATAAAATAATTCAGCCATTTTGATTTTTTAGAAATTCTATTATTTGGTGTATTTTGTTCTGTAAAAATTTTCATCTTCCTTCATAAATAAATCGGATCAGAAACGTTTCGTGCATACTTTCAGATGTGTTTTTTCTTATTTTAAATTTTAGACTTCCGTAAGATTTGAATTAATAATAATTTTTTATATAATATATAATAGAGCTAAAATTAAAAAATATTTAAAATTATTTGATTAGGTATTTCGGTAGTTTATAATTAATAACATATTGATAAGAGGAGAAAAATTAATATAAATATGATTAAATTCATAAATTAGTATTTTATTTAATTGTAATCAAATGTAATAATTCTCCTCGGATAAGCAATTAATTAAATTAAAGCAAAACCAAATTAATTAATGGTATTTATATTTATTACCTGAAATAATAATTTTATCATTTTTATGTATTCTTTGATTAAGAACTTAATAATTTATAATATGAACAATAATTTACTGTAACTTTTTATTCTGTTTTTAAAAATAACTGTTACTCAATTCTTATAGAAATAGTTTATTTTTTATTAATAAATTAAAGACTATAAAATAGTATATTAATTTTTAAATTATTTTATTTAAACAAAAAATTTCAGTAACACACTTAACTCAATTTTGAGACTTCAAAATTCTTTTAATTTTTTCATAATTTTCATATTTAGAAATAATACGAGTTAAATATATTTATTTTAATATAAAAATTAATTCTGCATCAAATAACCAAAGTTGTACATTCATAGGCTACAAATTATATTATTAAACTACAGATTAAAAGATAAATTTATCAATATTTTGGTGGCCCGCAAGTTTCCGGGATTTTGCATAGTGTAATTATTAAGGTAATTTTTAACATAAAATTTTGTTTTAAACTCCTATTTTACTTAAATAGTATTAAATAAATCAAACTTGGTAAAATAAGAATATTTTTTATAATATTTATATTTTTCGTATTTTTTTGGATAATTATATTCTTTTCATGAAATATCAGCTCGACAATTACTATTATATGAGTTTCAACTCTGTTATACAGCGGCTGTGGCTATTCAAAATAATTTTTTAATCAAAGAACAAAAGCGCTGCATATAAATATTCAAAAAAATGATTTGGAGAGTAAGCCACGTATTAGTAGACCATGTTTGGTTGATTCCGAGAATTGACGACAGTTGTAGAAACTGATCTATCGATTAGTATGAGAAAATTACCTGTACAAGTTGATGCTTCTAAAGAAACCGTGCGGAGACACTTGCAATAACCGAAGCTTATTGAAAAGTAGTAAAAAATGTCTTTGGACAGATTTATTAATCTATCCTATTATTAACTTAACCTATTTGTTGGTATGTTAAAGAATTCACCTTCCGTCTACTGTAACCGATATCCCCCAAACTCTAAAAAACCAGAAACAAGAAATCACCTCATTGAACTGATTGTCAAACGGCATTCTGATTGCCGACCCAGAACCCTTCATATCTGTTACAAATAATGATACTAAAACGAAAAATGCAAGATCTGTAGAAAGAGTACCTAACAAAACCAATTCTAATCCAAACAAAGAGGATTATTCGAAAGTCACTGCATTTTATCTGTCCGCGCTTTTAAATATGAGTTACAAGGCCTATACGTCTATCGTATATAAACAACTAGACAACTGGATTTGAGACAAGAACCTGATGCACAAAAATCAGAAATCATCAAGCTGTTCTGCTGTGAGCATAACAACCTTCGAATTTTAAAATCGAGACAGACAAATAAAAAAAGGAGAATCTAATCTATTTCCTTAATATTGCAAATGCATTCGATATTAATATTGATTAGATTAAGTGTGATAGGAGTCTACATTCATAAAGAATATTGAATATTTTAAACCGGTGATCTTCAAGTTCTTATTCTCTCTGGTACCCATTAAATCCAGTTAGATTAATAGCACCGTCCATTTCCTTTAATATCGAAACCCTGGGTTGAATCTTTCCAATTGGTTTCTGAAATACATCACAATCACTTTCTTGGTTTGAAAATGTATATCATAATGAGTAAATGGAAATTGAAATATCCTAAAACTTTTATTATTATTACCTATTCTCGAGAATTCGATTTTTATTATTCCCATTGAGTTGGTGCAAAAATAATGCATCTTTTTGCATTTTTTAACTAAAGCATTGTTTTTAACTAAACAATACACTTTTTAAAATCTAATTGTTATTCTTAATAATACTTTGTTTGACTTCACCTCTTTCAACAATGTTTAAACTATTTCGTTTTTTGTCATCAAATTTGAAACAGTCCTAAATTCACACACAACAAAGTATGATAAGCTAATATATTGAAGAGGATCCAACCTATAGATGCTATTGATCATCCATAAACCATCCAAAAACGACATAATGCCCACCAATTCACCTTGGATAGCAATGTTTTAAACTTCTCATATTATTTTCCTACAATATTTTCTATTTTGTGTTAGAATCTTTAAGGTCTCTAAAGAATAAAAAATTCAAAAACGCTACATAATTTATGTAAATTCATTTCCATTTTCACCTTTATTAATAGTTTTTAACTAAGAAACCTTCAAGTCGATTCAGAGCTTAATATCCTAAATCAATATTTTATTATCATTTTGGTTAATCTTTACTGCTTTAAAAAATAATAATAAAATGATTATTATTGTATTATTTTCCAAATTCTTGTAGGCTGAATTAAAATTAATACGTATATAGCCATTACTGATAAACAGTTTATATTTATAAAATAAAAATATCATATATAATATAATTAATGTTATACAATTCAATACACATAATTAGGGTTAACTTGGAATGAATTTTCTTCGTGTTAAAATTGTAAGAGACTTGTTCTATAACAAATTTTATTCATGTCAATCTTCTTTAAAATGTTTCAATATATTTCTCTTCAGGCTAACTGTTTATGTGATCAATATAAATGATCAGCGTCCAATAATATCTCCGTCCACGACGTCGATCAAGCTTGACTCCAACACTCCGGTGGGATCCGTTCTTAAAAAAATAACGGCCAGGGATTCGGATGGTCCAGATGGCATATTTTACAGAATACGTCCTCGTCGGCAGCTAAATGATAGTTTATTTTTGAGCATTTCCTATGATTCTGGAGAAGTCATTCTGTCTCGAAAATTATTAGTGTCAGATATAGGAAAACATGAACTTAATGTCATTGCTGACGATGGAAAGTTTTCGTTTTCATCACTTTTTTATGTTGAAGTGATTGATCGCAATAACCATGTATGAAAAAGTGACAAGTTCAATAATTTTACATTTCATGCTTCTAGGTACCTGTTTTACGTGAGAACACTCAGACCGTTGTCTTGCTGGATTCTGTTAAGCAGGGATCACAGATTTTTCTGCTCCATTCTGATGATATTGATCATGAAGACAATGCTAAAGTTGATTTTGAGTTGATAACGATTTCACCATGGTTTGGATTACATGATCTGAACAATAATAGTATGGTTATTAATTAATTTAATTTAATTTAATTTTAATTACTTTTTAATTGAAATCTACAGGGTTTTTTGAAATAACTGCACATTAAAAATTGATAAAATCTGATACTTTCCATGAGAAACCTATTCCCCAAATCATTTTCCTATGAATTTTACAGTACCTGGCCATTGAAATAGACTCATACAAAAAAATTTTTTTTTGACGTAAGAAATTAAACCGATTTAATGAAAACCATTCTGTAGAAATCAATTTTTATTTACTTTTGACCAAAGTGTGTCTCCGTAGTGTTTGTATTTCACTCCCCAAACTAGTCTCTTCTTTATCATGGCCGATTTTAACTTATACTTTATGGTTATACCACTGTTTTTAAAATAATACTTGAGTCTATTTCAATGGCCGGGTACTGTACTTCACTCGTTTCGAAAAAGTTTGTAATTGATTTATTTCAATTGTGTCTTTTATAACTTTACTACTTTATGTGATAACGTGTAACAATATGACGAACGTCTCCTAAATCCACTTGGAAATTAAAAAGCCATCTTTGACATTTTCTTCCATTGAGAATATCGGGAGAAATTTGAAAAAATTAATGGACTTCGTCGAATGTCGTTTCTCTATAACGAAGTTCATAAATAAATATCGTGAAACCTGTTCAAGCTGAACTTTTTTTTATTTGAACATTTTTGGAAATGAACTAAAGATTTTAAATGTTTTTAGACGGTGTGCATTCATTAAATAAAGTTATTTGTGTCGTAATCCTCTTTGTTGTGTAATTTTTTCCTCGTAGGTTGAACATTTTTTATTTGAACAGTAGAAAAATATTGGTCCCATGATGTTCAACTTAAACTCATTTGAGAAGCAGTTCGATATTTCATTTCTATTGAAACCCGATGAAGCAGTAATTTCTTTGTCTTTTGTCAGCTTTAATAAATAGAAAGAATCATTTTCCATCAGGATAAGATATTTCTGAGACAATCAACAAAAGTAAGGAGTTTAGTAGAGAACTTTTACTGTCCGCACTTTCAGACAACCTGTTTCTTTCTGTTTAATAATTTTCAGTTCAAACAAAATCATTTCTTATGAAACTGTTAATAATGTCATTCTGGAGTCTGTTTAATTCGTTCACATGAACTTTTAAAAAAATGATTAAATTCGATTTCTTTGTAAATAGAGTGGTATTGTGCAAAACAACGGTGATTGTGTTTATTATTATTATTATTTTCAATACATGTTCTGTAAAATTCTTTTTGGTATGTTTTGCTTCAATTAATTTTCAAAATATAGTGCAAATATAAATATACTATTGTTATAGGGATACTAAAATGTATCATCAGATAAAATAAATTTCAAGAATGATAATATTCAAAATTATTATAATATTAATAATAATATATAAAATATTAATAATAAAAATAGCAATAATAATGCTAATAACGATATTTATTCAAAGAATATTTAATAATATATTTTTATTATTTAAGCTGCTGCCTTATATCTTATTGACCAACCACCGCAATCAAATATTCCTTACTTTTTGGGAATCCAATTATCAGATAATCCCAGAGATATTCGAAAAAGATTAACTTCTGTCTCAACAATAACTATTATTTCCAAATCTATTAATTCCAATAATCCGGTCATTTCGAAACCTTCGTACATAAATATAACTGCATCGATGAGTGTGGGATCAATTATTGCCAAAGTACGTTGTCAAGATTCATTTCCCATGCAATCAGTCGTCCATAGGCTCAATATTTCTGCCACAATTTCCAATTTCTTTTATGTGACAATTATTTATTTATGAACATTGGTAATAATAATAAATAATTATTTCAGGTGAATTTAGTTTCTGGAGAGTTGTTTTTGATAAAATCACTGAAGCACATTGCTCAAACAAGAATCGATTTCAATATCATATGCGAAGTTACAGAAAATTCTCAAGAAAGAGCTCTCTTTCCCTTTTCATTGTTCATCAGGAAAAAGGAAGAATTACCAATATTATTTAGAAACAGTTCGTTGAACATAAGTTTTCAGGTTTTCAATATTTATTTCAAATTAAAATATAAATTTATTTATTTATTTATTTTTGAAAAGCAATTTTCTTTGACGTATGACGTACGAATTCGTTCTCCAAATTCATTTGTGTTCTATTTTATTTATTTTATTATTTTTCGTGGTAACAGATCTTATGCAACAAATGTGAAATGTATGCACAAGGGTTTCGTTTCGAAGTTTCAAGTGAATTGGTGATGTTACATTTTCACACCTTGATTAATTTTAAAGTAAGCCATGAAGAGCTGAAAAAATTTACTGGGACTTCGAAAATTGTGATGTTTTGTCAATTAATCGTTCTATTCATTAAAACAAATTCGATATTAATTGTTTCAACAGAAGCAATTTGGAAGTGAAGAGAATATAATCGTTTTTTAATCTTTCTAAATAGTTTTAGCCAATTTATGTTTCACCTATTTTCATATTTTCTGTTATTCTTGGGGTCTTCGTTAAACATTTTGGTATTTGAAATGAAAAATTAATAAAACATCGAAATTATATCCATTTATAACATTTATTTATTGACAGATGCCCAATATTTTTGTGAAACCTACTCTTATTTTCAATATGAAGAAAATTGACAGAGATTCGTCTCTCTTCTCATATCATCTTTTAAGTATAATTCCTGATGATCCTGAAAATATTCAAGATCCACCAATTTTTAAGATAGATTCACAGCAAAATCTTTGGTTAACAAATGGAAATCTCTTGCAGTGCAAGTCCTGGACATTAATAATCACGGTTATTATGGTTTTTTTATTTTTACTAACATTTTTTATTTTTATTAGATATAATTTTTATTACTATTTTTATTATTATTATTTTTATTATTATTATTATTTTTATTATTATTATTGTTGTTAGCCCCTTCAACTTCATAACCTTTTATCACAGCATAAAATGTTTTGACACAATTTAATTTCACAAAAATTTCTTATTTACAAAATTAAAACAAAATAATTAATGGGTTAATAATGAGTTGTATAATTAATATTTATAATTATACTTTTTATTTTTATTTCGTTTCACAAACAATCCAAGCTCTTTTTTAAATAAATCTTTAAGATGCATTATTCCTCCATGAATAAAGAAATTAAAATCTGAACTGTCTGTGTTGGGATGTTAGACTGAGACGTTAAACTTATGTCACTCAATTTGGAATCGCGCAATACCCAAGTTCTTTTGACCTTTTCTTGATATTTCTTTCTTTTTCGACATTTAATCAAGAATTCTGTGCCAATACTTGTTATGTCTGTAGAATTATGACACCAGAGAGGATCCATCTTAATAATTGTTAAAAATTCACTATATATTATGTTGTTTTTGGAACGTTATGTCTACATCAAATCGGTTAATACTTTATTTCTCTGACTGCTTTCTTAATTCTTATTTGATGCATTGGACTTATGGAATATACATTCTTTAGAATTTTGTGAAACTTTAATTATTTGCATAATTTTTCAGTTTTTTTATCGTTTTTTAATAATTATTTATAATTTTAATGAAATTAAAAATCAAAATATTTGGATGGCAAGAAAGATTGTGAGCTTTTTAATGAAAAGATAATAAAAAAATATTTTATTGACAAAAACAATATGCTCACCATTATTATTATGAACGATCTTTCTGCCAAATTTATGATGCCATGTTCGTAGAACGACTGGGTTTGTTTAATGGAAAAATGGTTATGTGCATTATCACAGACTTATCTTCATTGAATGTTTTCCCGTTCAAGGAGTTCTGCAACTACCAAAACAAATGATAATCAGCAGGAACCAAGTTTGGTGAGTAATGAGGAATGAGGTAAAACATCCCACTTAAGAGCCATTAAAAATCAAGTATAAAATTCAAATTTATTGACAATATTTAACCGTTATTAACATTTTTAAACATTTTAATTTGAAACCTTAAAATTTATTTTAATTCTTTTTATATTTATTAACAAATTTAGTTTTTGTTTAAATATATTTTTTAATTAGATAACTGTGATTACCACGTGGAATTTGAAATTTTATTAAGTTTTTTAATGCTTTTTTATCGTTATAAATTTGTTATATTTCAATTAATGGGAAAAATTCATATTTACTAATATATTAAAAACGTCTCTGTTAAAATATTGAAAGTACAATTATTGAACGGGAATAATATATCATTACCAAAAATTATTTTCAATTCGATTATTGATGAAATATTCTAAATCAATTTGATATAATTGGAGAAAAATTGTGAAATACTTTCACTAAACCAATTTCTTTTTTTATTTTGAATTTTTAAATATATTTCGGTTTAAAAACTAAAGATATTTAACATAAACAAATACACAAGTTAACACCTATGATGAATGAACACTCGAAAAGTGTAAATTTCGGAACATATTTGAATCAAATTGGTAATAAAAGTTTTAGCCAGTTTCCATAAAGGTTTGTAAATAATCATGTTCAATTTTGCATGAATTTTATTCAGAAAAAATTTAGTCTTTATAATTATTACATAAAATATAACTGAATTAAGAATTCGTTTATCTTAAAAATGTTAAATAAAGTGAAAAATTTTTAAGAACTATTTTTAATTTAAAAATTAAAAAGAAAAGTAATGGAATTAATGATGATTTTGCAAGTAACCGACATCACTTACAATTTCATTTGGTGTAAAACTTTTAATGTCGTTTTTATAAATTCTGGTTTTAATGAAAATAGATTAAATAAACAAATGCAATATTTAAATATTACACATGACACAGAAAATATTTTAATTTCTTATTTAAATTATTTCAGTATATATCTACAAAATTTAAATAAAATTAAAAGTAATTAATTAATTCCATTCTTTATATATTTTGTTTTTGTACCAAAAATATTTCAATATTAGATTGATTTTGGTCTAATTCTGTTATTTTATAATAATTAATGAAAAAAAGCCAATATTGTCTGATATAATAAAATATTTATATTTTAATGTCTCATAAACTTTCTAATGTTCAATTTGATCATAACTTTGTGTAGCATTGTGTCAAAATAAATTTGATTAATGATAAAAGTATAAAAGAATTATTTTTGCACATTTAGATATGACATAAAAATTGACATACCACACTAGTGGTTATTATCAAAATGATCACAATAATATTATTATTAATATTAATAATAACACCAGTCCAGAACCTTATTAAGAATCATTCAACTCATTTTCTGTAAGACTATCATAATTTATTGGTCCAAAAGATGATGTACTTAATAGGTTAAGATATAAATTAAAAATTACTACTTCATTATTGAACTTCAAGGCTTGTTTCTTCTAAACTACCATAAATTAAAGATTGACAGTTTCAATAGTTGTTAGGTTATTATTAATTTTATTATTCTATTCTTACTCTTCTTCTTCTTCTTCTTCTTCTTCTTCTTCTTATTATTATTATTATTATTATTATTATTATTATTATTATTATTA
>JBBMKC010198109.1:0-14403 GCA_037834085.1 Bipalium vagum | reverse complement strand
AATCGATATTATTATTATTATTTGTTTTTTATGAATATATTATTTAATAATAATCGATATTATTATTATCATTCTTTGTTTTTTATGACTATATTATTTAATAATAATCGATAAGAATAATAATAATAATCGATAATAATAGTAATCATAATAATTATATCAAGATTCATAAGTCAAAGGTCATTACATTCTTTGGTTGCTCTTAAATTAGATTAGTTCGGACTGCGCATCAAGTTTGGAACCCATGTGAAACTTCTCTTTTGTTATTGAGCAGCGGACATTTCACCTGAATCAGAAACCCGCATTCCGCATTTCTAAACTCAACTTATCAAGAGTCACCGTAATTACTTTGCGAATTGTTGAACGACATTAACGGTGAGATTGACGGATATCAGCGTGCTCGTCGACGTTTTTCTATAGTGACCGGTCAAGGACAAGCACTGTCCGTAGAGTTATATATATGATTCGGCGCCAGAGAAAAATTATTTGACCTAACGATAACGGTAACGACTACCTAGCCCATGCAAATGCACACATGATTATTGTCCAATGAAAATCAAATGACCATGTAATCAATGTGTTAAGAGTGGATTAGTGCGACCAGCTAGCTTAATTAGCAAATAATCTTCTCATCTCTTGCATATGGTGCTCGACGACGTGGATGGACCGGTCTTGTTGTTTAAGGAGAAATCTTTTCTTTTGGTTTTGCAGGAGTCCGTTCACCAATGGTTTTTTAAGTGAGCACAGTAAAAAAGAGAACATTATTTAAACAAAATCGGTCGTGATGTAAAAAAGGAATAAAAGTGCTTGATAATGAATTCTGAATAAACTTTTCTTCTTATTCCTGACACTCTTTCGAGGTACTGGCTCGAATTTAATCCATCCCCCTTGCGCTGTTTTGGTTCCATAATTAAAGATAATTGCAAATAAATAGATTCATTAATTAAATGAAATAATAATTAAATAATAAAAAGCCATAATAATATAAAATAATAATTAAATAAAAAGAATTAAAACTAAAAAATTTAATAATTATAATTAAATAAAAGAAAAAAAAACAAAAAAAAAATAAAATAAATAAAAAAACATAATATTAATAAAAATAATTAAGTGAAAATATAAAAATAATAATTAAATAAAAAATAATTAAATAAAAGTTTAATAAAATAAAAATTAATTAAATAAAAAAATTAATTAAAATAATAATTAAATTAAAAATGAATTAAAAAGAAATTTAATAATAATAATTATTAATAATTAATTAAGAAGCCATAAAAAATGATTATTAAATAAATTAATAATTAAAAGAGCAAATAAAAAATTAAAGAAAATAATAATTAAATAAAATAAATTAATAACTAAACAATTTAACAATATTTAAGCCGTTATAATTACTATGATTTTATGATTATGGGAAGAAATAAAAAATATAATAAAATTAATTTAGAGTTAATTGGTTTAAGATATTATAAATAAATAAAATAAAATAAAATAAATTAATAACTGGAAAATTTAATAATAATTAAATAATAAAAGTTATAATTAAATAAATTTCTAATTAAATGAGCAAATAAAAATTTTAAAAAATAATAATTAGATAACATAAATTATGTGAGCAAATAAAAACATAATTAAATTAGTCTTTAATAACATGGTCAAATAAATAAATTAATAAATTATAATAATAATAATAAAAATAATAATTGGTAATTAGCAATTGGTATGGAAACCTTTAGGTCTAATTCGTGAAGAGCATTTAAAATATTGAGTTGTTTGTCCTTCACCTTTGGCCTCTGGAGGCTGAAGGTTTTGACAATGACTGTTCATAAAGTCTTATGAATTAGGCTTAAGTTCTCGTTTATATTAATTGTATCATCACTGAAACGTCATTAGCTTGTAAATCTGACATATCTTGTAACCATATCTCTCATCTTGACCACATTAATAATAATGTCAACTCTTTCAATGGATAAAGCTCACAACGCTCTCTCTGTCAATTTTACAACGATTTAATTATCAAAGATTAAATAATAAGCGTATCAAAACTCGTGTGGACGTGAGACATGCTGATGATTGCTGAAAATAAGTAAATATTTATTTATTTATTTTTTCAACCAATCATTTTGCTCCGACATCTTTCACGGCAAAATAGTCAGTAAAGTCAATGATAATTTCGGAAACAGTTATATTAATTACTAATTTTTGTTTTAATTTCCTTCTTTGTATTCATTATCGAGGCTTAACTCAAACGTTCCTCTTGAAGAAGAATAAAACAAATAATTTTTCTTTTTTTCCAAAAAAGCTAAGATTCATTTTAACAAATGCACATTTGCACAGCATTTTCGCTGGCTTAGCGGCGACCAGCGACCAAGAGAGGCGCAAGTCATCCTCTCGCAGGCCAAGGGTCAATTCTTCAGTTTCTATTTTTTTCTTTTCTATTCAACAATTAAAACAGCGTTTTATTATTATTATTATTATTATTATTATTATTATTATTATTAATTAATTAATTGTATTATAGAAGGCGCATGACCGCCAAAGAAAGTCTTCGGCATTCCTGGTTCCTGTCCTCTTATAAGAACAGCCACAAAGGTGCGCCCAGATCGATTTCGGTCCAGAGAATGAAGAACTATGTTGCCATACAAAAGTGGCATGTAATTTAGATTTTATATTCCCAAAGTTTTTAATAATGAAATTAATTATTAATTTCCCACAGAAACTTGGGATGGCCATTCAGACAATAAACAACTTCAAAAGTTCATTAAGTTCCAAATCATGATGGAAAAAGGCTTTGATGAGAGTGTGGATAATTTGTACTGATCTTCAATATTTGATTTTCTCCTTCGGAACAAAAAAAATGATGAAGAAATTAATTGGAAAAAAATTAAATAAAAAATCAATGTTTTTTGTTTAAATTAGTGGTCTTTCATAATATTATTTTTTATTAAAAAGTTTTATAAAATGGAAATATTTTTAAAAATAATTTTAAAAGCTGAAAAAGTTTTTAGAATTATTTAAAAATTAAGAATATTAATATTAATAAATAAAAATTGTATCAAAACCGAAGAAATAAAGTTGTCGTCCGTCAATTTTGTACGAAAATATATTTTATTAAAATCTTTTTATAATTTTAGAAACTTTATTTAATTAGACTTTGTTTAAATGAATCACTGATGAAAACTGTTTTAAATTTAGGTATGTATGTATCCAGATTTGATCAATTGATATTAATTGATATTGATAATTAAAATTTAATTGATTTAATTCTAAGTTATTATGGCAATGGGAATTGCCCAAGAAAATCAAAAGTCAAAGAAATTTAATTACACACCCATGAACATGTTATGCATTATCCAAATCTGTAAAGAGTTTGAGGAAACTGGAAGTGTTATCAATATATATTTACATATAACTTAATTTTAACAATATAACAGAAAAATAAAGAGTGACAAATACAATTTAACTATCTTTATGGTCTTCGGCCGTTATCTGCATATATCTTCTAGGAGTCTTCCATCGCCTTGTATCAGGAATTATTACTGAAGTCTTCCTTCATTCTTCTTTTTTCTTCGTTCAACTGGGCTTTAACAACGTTGGCAATCGAGATTCTTTGATAAATAAAGTAATTTTTGCCAATAATATAATGAAGAAACATTTCTGATGGATACACTTCTCGCAAGAAACACAGAGTAACAGATTGACTTTCATTAAAAGCAAAACAAGCTACTTAACAAAGTCAAAAATATCTTTGACTTGTCAGGATATATAAATTTATGTATGACTGAGGAAGAGATACATCCACTACAGTAGAACTCGTATGATTAATTTGTCAATATGCGAATGACTAAGTCTTCAGTCAAAATGACATCGAATTTAAGAAGCCAGATGTGGTTAAAATTAGAAACAAGATTACTCTTGCTCCAAACAACAATAATGAAGTAGCGAACGTACTTCATTGACAGAATTCACCGACTCGCTGGTCATTGTGCGATCATCAGAGATCCAAATAACCCATGAAGATCATGTCGCACTCTCCGACTCGATTACAATTCTTACGGAACAATGTGTATCAAAAGCGTTCTCAACTGCAAATGAAGTTGGAAAGCAAAATGTCAAGCCGAAGGACAAAATCACCAAACTAATGACCTCCTCATTCATCTCAAATGTCACATGACTATCGGGTTATTTGGTCCAACGGAGGCAATGGAATAGATTAAAAATGATTTTAATGGAGAAAAACAGACGAAAATTATTACCCCATTTTCAATCATTCAAAAATAATATCATCCAAACTTTTCAATCAGAGATACCTTTAAGTCAAACCCTAAAAAGGCATATGACAAGTTTGTTAAAGCCTCTCAGCCAACAACCTGTCCGAGTAGAACCGAAATAGAGGATGACTTTAGTAACAGTAACTTCAACCCTTTATATGAAGATCACATATTAATGAAGATCACAACAATGTCCATTACACTTGGAGAAATTGATACTGCCTTTAAACCTGGAACCAACTCTGCACCAGGTTCTGATGCCATTAATTATGCTGACTGGAAGACTCTAGATCGACAAAAGGAATTTCTTTTATTTTTCAACAATTATATCTTAGAAACTGGTATTATTCCTTAGAATGGCGAAAAATCAAGACTTTACTTATTTTAAAGCCAAACAAATACCATCAGTCTGCAGACGTCTCATCTTGGAAACCTAAAGCAATTATGGATTCGTCATATCGGTTATTTGCCAGAATAATAAATCGACGATTGCAAGACTGGATCAAAATTGGAAATCAATTCAGAAAGTCATTATTCACCCTGATGGGTGTAGTGAATATAATGCAGCCATCGTCAGTATTACTGAAATGATGAATCGACAAAACTACGAAAACAAAACTTTATCTAATTGACACCTGTATTTTCTCGACTTATTTGGGTCAGTGCCACACCATTATTATTGCTAACCCTTAAAAAAAGTGGTCTGCAATACCGAACAATAAATTTAATTATAAATCTTTATAGCAGCAGCCAAACAATTTACACGTGCAACCACATCTGTACCGATCCAATTCTTATATTTTTAAGCTTTATATATACTTTAATACTTTTTAATACTTTAAGCTTTTTTGACTTTATTTGTTTTAAGTACACAATTTTTATTTATTCAATAAAATCGCCTTCAGTGTCAATTACAGCTTCAAGACGGCTTCTGAAAAGATTACAAGCCGCGATCAAATGGTTTTTGTTTCTATTTATCATAGCAGAACTTATAGAAGCCCGTAATGAATCTATGGTATTATAAAGATGCTTATTCGTCTCCTTCTCTACGACGCCCCATACGAAATAGTCCAAAGGATTTAAATCGGATGAGCTAGGTGGCCATAAGTTTGGAGTGACATGGTTGTTAAAATTTAACGATAGTCATTTTTGTGTTTTTAATGCTATATGGTAGGGAGCTGATTCTTGTTGGAACACATAAGGCCTTCCGTGGGCAACTTTTTCAATCCAGGGCTTCACATATCTATCCAGACACTCGATATAAAGAAATTCATTAATTCTAAGTTCCTGTGGAAAGAAATACGGATGCATAGCATGACCTTCGTTGCTCACAACACCCAATATCATTAAAGATGATGGAAACTTGGTTTATATAAAATTAGGGACTTCAGAAGCACTGGAGCACATTCATTGATCGTTCCTCTTATTAACCTTTTGATCTTGAGTTAAATGTTTGGATGATCAGGATGCTTGATTTTGTTTAAAAGACACTTCTAGTGGATTGAACGATTTTCTTTGCTTTTTGTCGATACAAAATGTCGTCTTCTCATGACGTAGACTTGAATTTAAAATCATTGTGTATTGTTCGTCTTACTGTTGACTCAGAAACCGATAGTCGATGGGTAATTTCTCTCACTGATGTTCCGGGACTTTCATGAACAACATCTTTGACTTTTTGAAAAAAATTAACATTTCTGACAATGTCTGAACGTGAGGAATGTGTTTCACTTTTAGATATAGAAGAAACATTTCGATCAGATGCCAAACATTCCTTTCTAATTTTATTGACAAACGATCGGGCCACATAACGAAATTTGGAATTTTCTAGATCACTGTGTCCGGCGGCTAATGCAACAATAACTGCATGCCTTTTCATTTCTTGTGTTAATTCAAAAGTTATCTCTTCCATTTCTAAATTAAAATTTAATTATTTAATGTTGCATCAATAAATATTGCAAATCAATTTAAGTGCCACTAAAAAGTTATCATGATATATTTTAACAATTTTTGTCCTCAAATAGCTGTAAATGGAATGAACATTTCATCAATGGCATATGCAGATGATATTGTTTTAATTTTTCAATACACTGATAAGTTAAAAGAAACCTTAGTAAGAGTTGAAGAACTAGCAGAATGGGTTGGACTAAATTTTAGACCGAACAAATGCAGATAATATGATCACAACTTGAAACCACAGAATCTACTGAACATTGGAGCCGAGAAGATGCCATCAATTACAGAAACAGGCTCATATGACTATTTGGGAATACCTTTCAGTAAAAAGATAAATCAAAATATTGATGATTTACTTGCGGAGATGTCAAGAACTTTGAAAATATTTTAAAAAGTTTCTTAAGTCATTCTCAAAAAATCCAACCATTGAAGATCTTCTTGCAATCAAGACTTCCATTCCATGTAAGAAATAGGAACATCAATTCAATATTCAAACGCCTTATGGAAGACTGGGAATGTCATTAGAGGATGACATTAGTTATGATGAAATGGTGACCGCAAAGTTCACATTCTTTTCAATGTACCAATCAACATAATTTTTCGAATAATCTGCGGTGTGTAGATCCAGCTAAAATAAAACAAAGTAGAGCCTTCATGTTTCTTCAAAAATGGTATCAACCTCTTTTTCATGTATTCGTCTATGTAAGTTTCTGAGTCCATGGTGCTTGTTGCAAAAAATGGTTGACGCCGTATACCACATTAGCAAATTGGTTGCCAGGTTAATATTTTGGAGCCGAATTTTCAAAGAAATATATATTCTTCTTCGTCACTGAATATATCATCAGGTCTGGCAGTATAAAATTTAGATCAGGAAGCGTGGGAAAATCTATTTTCACATAGGTCTCATCAACCATAATAATACAATTTGAAGATTTAGCAAGGAGTTCCTTGTCCAATTCTTGTTTCCGAAAGATTTCTTTTATAAGTTTATGATACTTCGTTTTGAGTTAAATTGTTGCCTTAAATTGCTTCTCTTCTTAACTCTTTGTACCATTGATTGAGATGTACCATGTGAGATCTCATGTTGACATCGATTTGTCCTTGTGTAAGTTCCTCATAACCTTGACGTCAACTTTCTTGTACCAGGCACCTTTTGGACGACCAGATTGACCAAATTATTTTCCTATTTTTCAAGAATTTGGATATTTTTAATTATTCTTAAAATATATGTTTTAATATATTGGATAGTCTTAAGATTTTGTCTGATGTTTCTGGTAAAGAAGCGTTAATTCTTCTCGCATTTTTCTTCTTCATATATCATATTTGAAAACCAGCTAAACATGAATTCAAACCTTAACAATAAAATGAATGATATGATCAATATTTTTAATTGATATTCAATATTTCCATTTTACAATTATTGCGGTCAAGTCTTTTAAAATAATTAATTTAAACTAATGACTTTATTTATAAAAATGATATTAAAAATATTGTTTTTTAAAAAATATTTTTGCTTTAATGTTTAATCAACCTTGTCGCTTTCAAAACTTTTCTCGCAGTAATTTCTTTGATAATTCATTGAATTGTGTTGTACAAAAAGGTAAGTTTAATACAGGAAAATTTCGTTTAATTATCTGAAAATTTGATAACAATGATCAACGATTATTAATAAAAAAAGAAAGAGAACCAGACATTAACATGAACAGTAAAAACCCATGGATTATCAATCAGTGCTCCGATTTATTAAAAAACCAATTATAATTTAGTAAAATATTTTAACTTAAAATTATATTTATAATTAAGAAAAATTGAATATATTTAGCAATTATTTATTTTGGAACATTCATTTACAATCATTAACAACAAATATAAAATAAAAACATAATAAAAACTCAAAAACAAACTTTTAATGAAACAAATAATTTAAATTGTCAAATTGTTTTACTGCACTAATTTAAAAATTCAAAACAAATTCGCCTTTTAAATCTGAAATTTGCTTAACTCAAAAATGGAACAAGACGAAATTTCCGTATCGATTTTTTTGTATTGTTTACGTTTTTTAAATTATATAACTGACAGAGCTCTGAAAAAGAAAATCGGAAGAAAATAAAGGCAAGACTCAAAAGAATCAAAGTATTTTTTAAAATATAATTTTGTCAACTCGTCATTCATATGCACAGGAAATCAGCGTCTTAACGTTTCTTGGTTTACAATTTGACGTGTCGTCAGCGGAGAGGGACCGGCTTTTCACTTCCGATGTTGAAAACAGGGTACGGATTTACGAAAACCTCTCCAATTTGAGTATTTCTATAATGAACAATTACGACTTCTTCTCCACACTAAGGCCACAGGTAATTTGGTTTGTCATTGATTTTGTATGGGGAAATTTAATTAGAAATTGTGTTTGTTTGTTTAAATGAATTCATTTTTTACGGATGTTATTGGGGAGAGGTTTGATAAAAAAAAATCAATTAAGTGTGAATCGAATTTGTATTTCAAAGTCCAATCACACTTTTTTTCAGCTGATTTCATGGATAGCAGTGAATTTTATAACCGTGGTCGGAAAAGAGTAAGATCGGTTTTGATTTGGTTTTTTTTCAGTATCGATTAAAACGAAGAATTTCGTTTTCATCCGGACTGACCTATATGTTCTCTTTGTGGCCAGTTATATTTAGGCTTTCATTTGATAAAATATTATTGGTTTATAATTTTGTTTACGAAATATGAACACATAGCTGAATCATGGAAAACAAAATAATGTCAATGAGTGTGCGTGGGGTATTTTAGTATTGGTGGAACGTTGATTTACTATTGTTTTTATATTGGGAGGGGGAAAGGATTTTTTTACTATTCTTTAGTCATCGAGGTCGAATATTATTTTTAAAATCAATGGTTAAAATATAAAATGAATGATTTGCTTTGACCCCCGTGTTGTGCGGAATAAGTGCGAATGTCTTGTAAAAGTTGCTACAAATGACAAAAAAATAAATTGGATCATGTTTTTTTGACCTATCGATTATATTCGAAATGTCTCTAAATAAATGTTGTTGACAGGGAGACTGGTGCTCACACCAAAAGAGTTCAATCGATTTTGGGGATGCTGAAGACTAAGATTGTGTCAATAAAGAGCGTGTATGGTGATCTCTTGGAGCCGTGTCTATATGAATGGATCTGACGACAAAATATTCAATCGAGGAATTGTCAATCAATATTTTGTTTAATAATTTTGTGTTTGTTTGTGTTTCAAGTATATTTTTTGACCGAGAAATTCGATATCTTTTGAAAATAATTTCTACAATAGGGACAAGAAAAAAATGGTTTAAAAAATGCATTTCGTTACAAAAGATTTATTTTGAAAACGTGTACAAGCAGTAAGTTTTTGCATAGTTTGCAGGATACGAGAGATATCACGAATATTTAGTGTGCTTACCGTTTGTCTCAAGTACCGCAGCCAACCTGTTCAGCATAGAATCAATCAATTTTGAACAATAGTTCATGGTAATTTCGTTAACCCAAACAAGTTTAATTATTTCAATAAAATTTAGGTATCACGCAGGATTATGTAGGGGGACTTTTTGTTTTAGAACTTTCCAGCAGTTCTCAATGGACAATAGATCTGGAGAGTTTCCTGGTCATGGACCCAAAACATTAATGTTATTATTAATAAGCAAAGCCTTGTTGATGTGTGCCTGGTGGCACAGCGCTCCAGCATTTTGGAAATCATCAAAATTTTTAATTGCAAGAAATGGTTTAACTTGTTCTTCTAGAATCGTTTTATAGACAGTTGCATTGACGGTTTTATTTGGAGAAAGAAAACAGAGTCCACAGGATGGCTGATGATTATCGCCACGACTGTAGGGTGGTTTATGTGAGAATCGCTTTAAAAGTTTTAAACGGATCAAAATCGATATTAAAGACACTTCTCGCTCTGGCCGATCAGTCATTGAAAATATTGATCACATCCCTACAGAAATAAAACTAGATGGACTAACAATCTGGCAGTCACAAAATCGTCGAGAGATTAAATATAGAACAGAGATTTGCCTTAAAGGGTTTGAAAGATGCTAGATTACAAAAGAAGCTCGATATTTGGATCTCTCACCACTCAACTCCAAAATATCGAATGGACAGATTCAGAGTCACTGCCTAAAAAATCTAAGTAAACCCTTTCTGAAACAACCTATCACATCCAACGAAAAATGGGTTATCTATATCAATAATGTTTGAACTAGAACATGGTCCATACAAGAAGACGCTCTTCAGACTGTAGCAAGACACGGATTAACAATAAACAGTTGTTTTATCTGATGGGATTAAAAAAGAATCATTAAAACGATGTTCAATAAACCGATTGTTCAATTAAACGATTGATTCTGACATGTATTGAAATCTATTAAAATGATTATTGAGGCAATTGATAAAGACCAGAGAGAAATATAATAAACGGGAAGATTATTGTTTTCCAATACGTCAATACCAAACCACAAAGCTTTAAAAAATCTGTACTGGAGTTGTTTTCCGCACAAGAAACTGAAAAACTGTGTGTCTTATGTTTGGAACGAAAAAGATTTGCCACTTTAAAGTTTCACTATCTCATTTTATGCCAATAAAATGATTCATTTCTTGAAAATATTGTGACACTTGACGAGAAATATATGGACCAATCTGGTCAGTGGTCATGAAAAAGCTTAATAGCAATTTTCAAGTCACAATTCCAAGAAAAATTGATAATTGTGAGGGTTTGGTGGTCGCATAGGGGTCTGATTCATGTCGGGTTTCTAAAACAATATGACAGGATTAAATCGGAGAAGTAACTCCAGTAAATCAACGAAGTAAGTGGGAAACTTCAAACCTTTCTTTCCGACATTGGTTAATAGAAAGGGATTCCTCTTTCTCCTTGACAAAGAAAAACATGATGTAGGAAGAGTTGTACGAATATGGATCATGTGCAATCAAGAGATGAGGAAGATGAAGAGGAAGTATGATGAAGAGTTTGTATGTATGTATATGTATGACAATTCGTGAGACATGAAGATGTGCATTGTGATTTAGGCGTTTAGGACCATTCTGATTGACCAGTATTTTGAGTATTTCCTCCAACTGCTCACAGTACGATATCCAAGTGACTGTATTGCCAGTTTTCATGAAAGAAAAGTGAACAACCACTGCTGTTGACCATAATAAGATCCAAGAAGAGAAAAGTGGGATGTCTTTTGATGACAGATTTTATTATCTTTAGTCTTCTTTTCATATGGATTTCCGTAAGACCTTGTTCTACTCATTTATAAATTTTCTTGACTTTGACAATCGGCTTCAGATCTTCGAACGCTGTTGATTGAAAAACATGCATTCTTGCTGCTGCTGGGTTTTGGAATTAATGATGATGATTATGGGAATTAGTAATGGTAGTAACAATAGTGGTGATAATAATATTAATAATAATAATAGTAATAGTAATTATAATAATATTAAAAATATAATAATTAGTAATAATAATCAAATAATTATATTATTTTTTTGCAACTTGATATTTGAATATTTTGTTGAGTTGTAGCAATAATAATGATAATAGAATTATAATAATAATAATAAGAATTTTTAATTAATAATAATGAATTTTTTTTGGACAAAATTCCGTCGTGAGGATTTTCGACAGATTAGACTAATGGATTCCCTGACAGTTGTTCTCGGGTGGACTGCAGGTTTCCATAAGCCTTGATATGAGTCTATCTTGGCCTGGAGATAGAGTTGATGGCTATTAGTGAAAATAGCCGTCTCTAAGCGTAGGGATTGGTGATCGTAGACCAATCTTTACGACTATATAAAGAGACGGCTATTCCCGTCAATTGGCCCAAAAAAAGCTCATTCATCAGGACTATTAAGGACGACATTCAGGGAAACTTCAATTATCTAGAGGACTACGAGTCGAAGAAAGGAAATCGAGGTATTCTCAAGTGGATTAACCTTCACATGAGGATTTCACAAGGGGACCCAGCGAGCTTGGGAACCCCTAGGTGACCTGAGGAGGGCCTAGACGGCGACCCGGGCACTCCTTGTCGCTCTTGGTGAGACTGTTTTATTTTACTCTTGACTCTTTCTTTTGTGATCATTTCTTTCTTATCTTTTATTAGAACAGTAATAATATTTATTTTGTCATTATTCTTGGTGACATTTTTATTCATTTGACTCAGTGATTATAGGGTGATTTAAAGAAGTGGATTGTCGTTATGGTCATTATTCTTCATTGTGATTATGTTTTATTCAAATAAGGTTTCATTTTAGAAGTTTTGATTCAGTTCTTAGGGAGCGGATTTTGGGTTTTTTGATACGGATAAGGTTGAAAAGGGAAGGAACACAACATTTTTATAGAAGTGAGAAGTCACGAGCACACGTTACTACATCTAGGTATAATTGCAACACTGCTAAATCTGATGCACTTTGTCTTGGATCTTCCTGGACTATCAAAGATCGTCATCAACATCAGAAATTTCTTCTGGTTTTTTCTTTATCCTCAAGAGAATCACTTCTACTTCGAAACTTCTGGAACCATTTTTGTACTGTGCACTTAGCTGCCGCGCCATCTGCCCAAGATTTGTTAACATTATCAACAGTTTCCATTACCTTATGACCGAGTCTGAATTTGTGAAATATTATTGTGCATATCGAATTATTTTATATTAATAATGATAATATCGAAAATCAATCTGAAATAGATATTATTTACAGATATCCTTGAAAATTTTGACTATTAATAAATGCGCCATTACTTTCCGAATGACCTAATATTATATACTTCAATTATTGTGGAATAATGTCCACAGGGTTCCACAAACTGAGGAAAGATAATGAAGAGTTGTTTAGGTTTCAGGCATCATCGCTCTTAATTACTGACGTTTCGACTGCTATTTTCCTTTATCTAATAACTTTCCACCTAATTATTTACTTGATCGGAATTGGCATAAATTAATTAATAAATAAAAATTAAGGAACATTAAGTGATCAATTAAATCATTAATGTTTGTCCAAATCCGCTAAGACAGCATCAATCTTCAGCCCACCATAATAATAAGATTCGTAATTTGGACTTTGAGACTATTGTAAATAAACAATGAATATTTAATAATAATCAATATTATTTGATTTTATTTGTGAAATATTTTTAATCAATCTCAAAACATTGATTAACTTACGATATCAGTATTTTTATATCAATTTTTCATCAATATAATCAAATGCGACGATTGTGAAAATTGGTTCTTGCCAAAATAAATAAATAATTTCTGTGCAGTCGCAATAAATAATTGATTTCTCACTTTACTTTCTGTGCAGAATTACGTGGCCCGTAACTTTCTTCAGGTATGACAGTAATTGCTAAATTATCAGTCATAACAAACACTTTGGAACGATTTTGTTTAAATAATGAATCGGTTTTACGCCAAAGATACATTTGAGAGGGAATACTTGAAGACTCGTTTATAGTTTGAATAATAATGAAAAATAATAATAATAAATATAATAATTACAAAAATAATAAATAATAATAGTAATAATAACAATAATAAAAAATAATAATGTTAATATTACTAATAATAAATAATAATAAAAGTTATATTTTAATAATGTTTTAATAGTATCCCAAGTTGTTTCTTATTCATTTAACCAAAAGTAAGGACAATGTTACCATTATATCTTAACAATTAACTTTCGCTCGCAAATCAATAACTCCTCACTTTTTAATGTTTTTGTTTTACTGTTGTAGCTGCACAAATTTAAACTCAATTGAATCGAAACCCCACAGTTAAGCCTTATTCTCACCTCAATTGAATAAAAGCAATCACAGTAAAAATTTCGATCGTTATACAAAATCACAAAAAAATCCCAATCGATACGCCAAAGAATCAAACATCTGAAAAAGTCAATATAACAAAAACGATCCAATGTCTGCACAATCAATAACACAAGAAAAACGTCAAATTAAATATTAGGTGTATGCATTAATTTTAAAGGTTTATTTAATAAAAAATGTATTTTATAAAAATTAAAAATAACAGACAATTATAATATTTTATTAAAAGACACTTATTCAAAATATTGTCCATCGACAGCCAATACTTTTTCCCATCTTTCTGGCAATTGATAAATTCCTTGTCGGAAGAACGACATATCTTTTGAGGCTATC
>JBBMKC010198098.1:0-14404 GCA_037834085.1 Bipalium vagum | reverse complement strand
AACACTGATTTTACTAATGAAATACGACTGTCTATACAAAACAAAGTCGATTGCATTACTTTTGCACCAATCTAATACGTATCATTTTGATAGCGTTTTTTTAACGATTAAATTAATATATTATTTACTCATAAGCGATTTTTTTTATTTAATAATTTTTTTAGAAATCATTGATCATAAATATCGTGTGCGGATTTGTATGCTATATGGTTTTAAGCAGGGTAAAACGGCCTTGGAAGCACACCGTAATCTATGCAAAGTGTTCGGAGATGACTTACCACTATTACATTAATGCCAGCGATGGTTCCATCGTTTCCAAAATGGTAAGGAAAGTCTGCAAAGCTCTCTTTGGCCACTAAAAAGTTTTTTAAAATGAAGAAATCAAAATATGGGCGTTTCAGTTCTTCGAGTCACAACCAGAAGAATTTTATAGGGAGTGCGTCAAAGATGACAAAGATTTATTGATAATAATGGAGAATATCTTTTGGATTGAACAGCTGCATCATTGTTTTTTATAATAGATTTTGTTTTTCATAGAAAACGACTTTTATATTTAGAAAGCTTAATAATTTTATGTTTTCACTGACTTAAAAATATGAAACACTACAATATATCGATCTCATCACTATTTTTATGGTTCTCAACCAAAAATAAACTTTTAAATTTTAGAATGTTTTCATTTAAAAAATATTTTAAAAGCATTTAAAAAAATCGTTTGTAACTACAAGAAAATATTGAATGTCAATGGACCAGAATGAAATAAAATTAAACATGATTTTTTCGGATGTTTTACTCATTTTTTCTCATTTTTCTCATTTTACCTTCAAAAATGCTTGAATAAAAAAGTCTAAAAACTGGATGCATTTTCAAAATAAAACCAATTTAACTTATAAAAACCGTATGTAAATTAAAGTATTACTTTAAAAAATTATAAATTATCAATAATAACTTATATTTTCTATTAAAGTTATCTAGGTCTGGTAAAAATAGTTTAATAATGTAAAATGTTAAAGAATAGAACTTACGGTTTAGCTTATTAAGAAAATTATTTCTATTAATTAAAAAAAGAATTACTTTCTTTCGATTTAAGCTTTGTTTACATTACTGTTTAAAATATAATTCAGCAAACTTTAATAATAGATTAAAAATATTTTTTATTATTGATAAAACTAATAATAATATTATTTTAAAAACCAGAACTAATTTAAATTCTAATTTTTAAATTTTAAGAAATTTGTGTTAGATTTTTATTTTAAGAATATTCTTAATAATATAATAAAATTCAATAGAAATAAATGCTTTTTTTGAAAAAGTATTTAAAAAATTGTTAAAATTTTTATTGATGAAAAAAGAGTGTAAAAACCAATACTTGTATAATTTTAATTCAGAAAATCCCATAACGCGTATAATATAGAAATATAACGAACTAATTTCATTATTTTGAATTCTTTTTGGAATATTCTCAATTCCGCGTAAATAAGGTTGAATGAAAAACTCGTTTGCTTATTTGGGGGAAAATTAAATACAAATTAAAATACAAATAAATTTATTATATAACATATATACACTTTTATGTTTTATAACGTCTCATGTTAATGGGGCAGTTTTATGATCCCATCAGTTAAGAATATTGTGAGTTTTATTTTTTCCCTGTAGATTTGTATATCTTCTAACTAACTATTACCTATTATCTTAATCATTCTCCAAGGTCAAAAACGAAGGTAATCTGAGTAGAGTGGTTTAGAAAAGGCAATTCATATTCTGAAATATCTTGCAGATCATTCCATGTAACGTGTAACTTATTGTTATCATGATAGAAAACTGCTCATTTTTTATTAAATATGTCTTGACATTTGTCTGTTTGCCATATTGAACACCATACTCAAGAATATTTATGCTTTTACTTCTAAAAAGTTTATAAAAAATTATGGACTCCCAATTTTACCACACTGAAAACAAAGGTGTTTCGGATTTGATTGTTTTTGGATATTGAATTTTTCCATATTTTCGGTTTAAAATTTTTATAAAATATAAATTTATCAGAGCTTATTACTAGCCATTTTAAATTTTATTTTAGTCAAATCGTTTAATAAATCAATTTCAGATATGGGTGTATAATTAAGGTTTTTGTCATAACATATTTTGAAAGGTACCAAGGTCGTTTAAAATAAATATTCCTGTTTTACTAAAGGATTAATTAATTATAAGTTCTTTTTTAATTTGAAATAATTTTGATTTTTTACATTTTTTTGATTACTCAATTTTTTGATTTTTAATTTAATCAATTATCAATTATTCAATTATTGATTAAAAATTGTTAAATAATATTTGTTGGAAAATAAAATCACTAGGAATGGTAAGGCGAATGTTATCAGAAATTATAAAATAATAAATAAAAAAAACTTTAAAAATCAAACCAAAACTTCATGTTGTTTTATAATTATTTTACCAGTGTATAAGGTGTTCAAAAACTAAAAAATTGTTTTTAAAAATATAAATGAAACTTAAACTCCTTAAAATCTTTAATAATAATTAAATTACTAATTAAGTTTTATTCAATTTGACAAAAAAATTCACAATAAATCCAGGAAAGAAAATAAATTAATTGACTTCTTGCATTATAGTATTCTTTCCTTACTGTCAAGTAGAAAAAAATGAAATTAATAAAGAAAATTTTTATTATTTAATGTTATTAAATATTCTGTCTTGAATAAATGATTCGGATTATGTAATGGATCAACAGCTTTTTACGAAATTGCTTTGATCAAAAAGTATACTGTTGATCTTGATGAATATTTTTCAAAATTTATCTTTTAGATATGCTCTTTTTAATTTTTTGCTTTAGGAATATAGATTTAATTTTAATAGACTCAGCTCAAGATCCAAACTGAGTTCAAAAAAGTAAGAATAATCATATTGTTATGAATAAAATCTCTTTTAGGACATTCTATAAATATATAATTAAATTAAATCAAGAAAATTCAAAAAGTAGAGAATTCAGAATCCTGTAATATGATTATAGGGTTCTTTTGAAAATTAAGAATTTTGACAGAAAATATTACTTGTTTACCAAAAAGTAATGTGTACTTCTCACATTATTTTAAAAAACAATTTTATTAGTGTACCAATTATAAGGTAAAGTTGGTGCATGAGTAATGCAATTTTAAAAGAAAACAAAATTTAGTCATAAAATAAAAAATATAACAGTTTTTTGCAAATATATTCACCATTAGTATTTGGGATAACTTACCATCTTTTACGAAGCTCGTGGATTCCCGTATGGGAGAAGTTAGAATTCTTTGATGTAAAATAGTCAACTATTTCCTACTTCAGCCTGATTTTTTAAAAATTTCTCTAAGATATGTTGATTCATTGAACGAAACAAATATAATCTGATTGGTCCAGATCGGGACTGTAAGGCCGGTGAAGAAAGCGTTTCAAATTCAAATTGTCAATTTTGTGATGGATGATTTTCGCGATATGTGGGGTTACCATTATTGTGAAGAAATTTGGTGTTCATTGAATCTTCCTCTTTATTTTGCAAAGCACGGTTAACTCTTGCCAATTGATCAGAATATTGATTGGCATTCACTGATTTCGTCTTGTTTAAGCACTTTAAATTGGACTAATCCTCAAGAATTCCGCCCCAAACAAGGCATCATCTTCTTAACCTGATTTATAGGTTTTTGTATTATTACATGAATCTAATTTGCGTCCTAAATTTCATCTGCTGCAAGAATGGATTTCCAGAAACTGGCATTTTTCGAAATTTTCAATATAATTGAGTTTAAAGATATTCAGGTGGTCTTTTTGGCAGGTGTCAAACCTCGTGGAACCCGTTTAGCGCAAGATTCCTTTTTCCAAGATATAAATATCGGGTAATTATTTTGAAAATTTCTGCTAATGTCGTTCATTTAACGTGGGGCTTCAATTATTTTCAAATTATTTTCACCATACATATTTTTTGAATGTTCTTTTTTCTTCCAAATCTTCACTTCCTTCTTCAAATATTTTGAGCCGTCTTGTACATGGTAAGTAGCTTTGGATGCCATAAGCTTTGAAAATGTCGGTATGAAAAGCTTTTGCTCTATTTCCAAGTTTAAAATCATGTAGAATAGCCGCTTGAATTTTAAATTTTATTAATAAAAAACAAAGTTATGATAGTTTAAACAAACGTACAAAGCAAATAAAAAATAGACAATAATAAAATTTGTCAATACATGTCTAAAACAAGACTGTATATCAAACAAATTTAAAAATTTTCCTTCTAGAATAAAGCTGACAATACAAAATAAATCTAGTTCCATTACTAATGCACCAACCAGATAAAATGCAAGTACTACAAATATTTAACCTCGAGATATTTATTTTTATTCAAAACATTATAATTCTCTAAATATGAAGATAATTATTATCAATTTCTTAATATTTTTGATTAATTGTGCAAGTATTTTATAGTTCCGGATACTATGCATTAGTATTTATAAATATTTATTTAACTTTACCCAAATGTTTGAAAAAGAAATTACAGAAGTGGGAATCATATATAAAAGTATAATTTTGTTTCCTTTAGATAATACTTGTCTAAATTTAATATTTTATGGATAACTTCTTTAGAATACTTCATTATTTATTTGACTTTTACAATTTCCTCTTTTCAAATTAAATTATTAAATAATTTTGATCAATCCAAAATAATTTAGCAATATAATAATTATTTGATATTTATATTTTCGGGTAAAAATTTTTCAGATTCTTATATTTTTATTTGTAATATCTGTACAATATTAATTTTTAATACTAGAGATTTTATAAAATTAAAATAATACAAATTCATTCTTTTAAGAGATTTAAATTGAGAATTTTAATGAAAGATCATGTTTTTTTATCTAGGATAAAATAAATCTTGAAATCTCAAGTTTTAATAATTTTATATTCATTTTTTAATTTTTAATCCTTTATATTAATTTCATATATTTTTGTGCAAATTTTAGTTCCTATCAAATATTATTCTAAAAAGTTAAAAAATATAAATTTAAAAAATTCTTTTAGATTTCAGGTTGAATAATAAAAAACTATTTAAAAATATATTAATAATTACAATTATTCATAGTCAAATTAATTATTTTTTTTAAAAACTTATCAAGCGATCGGAAATCCCATTGAAAAAAATGTATAATATAGTGAAGATAAAGGAGTAGAGACATTTGGTTTAATTAATCTTGAAAAAATATTAAATGATAATTTATGTTCAAATTTCGATGTAATTAAATCTGTTTCATTTTCATATTTATTTTAATATTTTCAATATTATCATTTAATAAATATTACAGAGATTTATTTAGGAAACTAATTTAACAAAAATAAATTAAGGTCTATTATGGAAATTCTAAGTTCTTATTTCAACGAAATCTTGTTTTAATATATTTAATCAGAAATAATAAATTAATACTAAATTACTTACGGATTTTTAAATTTAACTATTTTTTTTAATACAATTAAATATCATTCATTGAAATATTAAACATTTTTTATAATACTTTGACATTTCCAAGGTAACTTCATAATTCAAATTTTAGATATTTTTTGGTTTGAGAAGAAAACCTGGAATATTTACAAGGCATCGAACGGTTAATCATTAAGGTATTTCTACATTTATCAAAAATAGTCGCGTATGATAACAATGAAACAAAAACAAAAATTAATAATCATAGAAAAATACTATTAAGATAAATGGACTTTTAAAAGATAAGATTAATCTTTCTACTACAAACTTTACCAAAATTGTCTTGGATTTTCGTTTTAACGGTTTTGAATAAACCTTCTTGAATAAACCTTTTGAGACTAACAAATTTAAATGTCTATAGAATCATATAAACAATCATATATTAAAATCAAAATATAAAATTTCTTTTCTGTTCTTTCTTTCTAATTTCCTAGCTTCAAGATTTCCATAAAGAATGTATTTACAAGTTAATGAAGCGTTGAGAAGCAATTGTAAAAATAAATATATTTATCAATAGTATAGCATTTTACAGTTTTATTATTTTTCTTAGATCAATTTCGCAACATTATACAATTTTAATGGTAATCTCAAAAGACAATATTTAATTAAAACAGAGTGTGTAAAAAGTAAGTATCCGATTTTTATTCTCAGTAAAGATTTTATAATTCAATTAAATTCAAATTTTTAATAAAATAGGACTTCTAAAATTTCAGGTAATTGTTTAATTGTTTAAATAAATTGAAATATAAATACCTAATATATAAATTTCAGATAATGTTGATGAACGTATTAGAAATGTATTACTTATGGCTAAGATTGGTTCAGTTACGTCTGTTAGATGGCATTTGCAACATTTAAAATTCAAAAATATACCAACAGCGAGACGTAGGAGAAAGATCTTTGCACATGTTAAAGAAACAGGCAGTGTTCTTGATATTTCCAGGTCCGGAAGACCATAACTTGACTATGAGAAAATGGAGAAAATAAGTAAAATCTATGAGGAAATGTCTTGTACTTCATTAAGATTTGCTGCTTAGGAAGCTAGATGCAGTTATAAAACTGTACACAATGTACTGAAAAAATAACTTCAACTTTATCTATACAAGATTCAAATGTTCCATGAACTGCATGAGAAAGATTAGGCTGAAAGAATATCAATGTGTAAAACTCTAATTAGTCAAATCGACAATAATGGATGATTTTTGGAAAATCTCATTTTTACTGATGAAGCAACATTTTATGTAAATGGATGTCAACCGGCACAACTGCAGAATTTTGAAAACTGAGCCTCCTAAAGAAATTATCCCACAAAGCCAATCTACCCCCCAAATCATGTCAGGTGTTTTTGATCCCTTCTTCTTTGAGAATGAACTTATTGAAATGGCACACCAATTATAGTTCAATAAAGTTGATGCTGATGATATTCAGAAATTACTACAATGACATTGAAATAAAGAATGAAGAATTACAAGAACTAACAGAAGAGAATTTGGTAAGAGATGCCAAATCTGACATCAATATTATTTAATCTGTCGGTTAAAGTTTTAACATAAAAAATATTGTCTGATTACCTGAGTCAAGTGTTTCATTTAATAGATATTTTGACTGAAAATGATCCAGATTCAGCTCGAAGTTGTGCAGCAAAATGAAAGGTGTTAAATTCTTAAACATATTACAGTGAGATATTACGAGAAAAGAAGAGGCACAAAGCAATTGACTCTTGGTTCGTTATTGTCAAAAAATCATCAAAAACGTCACAACCTGTCTGTTTATGTAACCTGAAAACTTTTATTTTAAATTTTGTCAATAAAATCGGTTTATGGTTGTTACTATCTATAAATTAAGAAATAAGAAAACAAACAATGTATTTTTTTCAATTTAGTAACCTATCACTACTCATCGCGTATTATTTCTTCCTTCGTTAACGTTAATTCGCTTAACGTATGGTTCTTAAGGAGCGCATCCATAACGTTAAACGAGGATTACTGTATTTTAACTTAAACTTTTATGAAATATTCTTAGTATTATATTATTATTTATTACTACAAATAACATCTAATACAAATACTTATAAAAAAAATTTAAAAATCTCATAATTACAAAGGCACCATTTTTCCACGAGGCTGTTGATTGAGGCAATGATAAATAATTTGCTCAGAAATATTACCAAAGCCTGAGAAAAAATAAAAAAAATTATTAATCATCAACAAAAATATGGATCAAATAATAATGTTATTATATGTCTCAGATTGAGAAATGATCAAGTTTATCTAATTTCTGGTCAAGAAACATTTACCATTTATATAATATAATTTCCAATTAGAAGTCAAATAAGAAAAAGCCTTCAAGATAATAACATAAAGAAGAAAAACGAATATGAAAGGGAAATCTTGTTATTACCAATTTATTTTATGTTTCCTTTATGTGTTCTTATTTTATTCATAGATTTCACACTATATTTTTTAAATCTAACTTGAACCTAGATTCTTATATAAAAATTTATCAGCTTACTAAATACATTTACTCAAGTATAACTAGTTTTCTACTATCAAAATAGAATTGATATTAAAAATCTTCATTAGCACCCCTATGTTATATATACATTTAACAAAGTTTAATGATATATTTTCTAAAGTTCAAGAAAAAGATGTTCCAGTAAACAAATGTCATATAGACCTATATGATTTTCCTGAAAATATCGTTGAAAAATTACAGTTCGAAATAAAAAAAAAGTCTATATATAATAAAAGCTTCTTCCAAATTATACCGTTTCAAATCATACCGTAATCCTATTTTCAAATTGAAATCATAAATTGGATAAAAAAAATATATAAATTATTAATATAAAGTTGTGGACCATTATTTGAGCCTATAGTCTATATGTTAAAGATATTGTTGTAAATATAATATAAATATTACAAAACAAGATTAATGGTTAATATTTAAAAGATTGATACAGTTTAACCTTGTGAAAAGCAAAAACTAATTTAAATTTAATTTAGAACAACATTCAACTATAAAATTCATGTAATTCTCTAAACTTTCTGAATAAAAATTCAAAATATGTTTAATAAACCATTTCAATGTCAAAAATGTATTTATTTAATCTACTTTCACAAGAACAATGAATAAAGTAGTAATTGTTGTGAAGAACTGTTATATTTTCGTAATCTGGAGTTCTTACTTTATTTTCTTAAACATATTAGAAATTATTGATTATTATTTTGTGAAGAAAAATGAAAAATCAAAGAAGAAAAAAATGCTAATAATGTCCAAAAACATTTCCATCAAACAATTTGATAATAAAAATATTTTTCTTTTAATAAAAAAATTAAAGATTCTTTATTGGTGATAATTGTTGATGATTTGATAAATCTAATTTGTTCTAATAACAAATAAAAATATATTAGTTTATTTTTCGTTTTGGCTACATAATAATGCAACTTCAAAGTCAGTGGTATATAAGTTTTTTTTTTAAGAAAAATAATTTGTAAAAAAACACTTAATAAAAAAATGATCTGATCAACTCTAAAATGCTCTCATCTCTGATCTCTTTCTGTCTTTATTGTTATCAATAAACTAATAAAAAATAATATAATTTAGTTATATAAATACTATTCAGAGATAAAATATCGTAATCAATAAAATAAAAATAAAAATTAATTAATTACTTTTTATTAAAAATAAATATTGATTTTTAAATAACCTTTCAAAATAAGTTAATCATTCCAAATATTGTAATTACTGTTTCATTTCAACAGTCCTAATAATTTTAATGTGACACAGCGAAAAACAGGCGTAATTAAATTATTTCTCAAAGTTGTTAATTTATTTAACAGATTGTGGAAATGTAATTTGATTAAGATTAAACAAAGCAATTAATTATTCGGTCCATATTTAATTGTTTCTAAAAATAGCTTGGTAAAATATTCCAATGGAAAAAAATTATCCGCATTTCAATTCCAAAAGATGTAAGTCAGCACTTCGCGTTTCAGATTTCCCTTATAAATTGAATTAATAATAAATTAGACCGTCTGTCAAATTTGGATTACATTTCTTGCTGTGTAAAATACGTGTAGTATTATTTATTTATATTAATAATAAATTCGTCTAATGACATGAACTCGATAAGGGACTTTTAGAATAATTGCGTAGTTTTAACAGTTCCAAAACCCATTAAATCTCTATCCCATTAGCCCATATCTTTGCAAATTGCATTAATAAAATTTGATGAATTCTATCATAAAATTCATCGACGTGACTCGTTCACATAATGTATTATAAATATGGAATGTAAAATATTTAATGAAACTTTAAATAAAAATATAATTATTTTTAACTAAATAAAAATAGATCGAATATTAGTTCAAATGAAAATAGAACAAAATTATATTACCGAAAGTTACTACAAGGATGAATGATCCAATGACCTTGTTGTTTTTGTCGCTTCTTTTCTTTCATCAATGCATTTTTATTACCAAAAAGTTTCATTGCTAATTTGTTATCTGAAGGTTCAAAAAATGCTAATAGTTGTTCCTTAAGATAGGTGGAGGTGCTGGTTCGTGGATGTCTGAATCCAGGAACTCCTCCACCAATGAATTCATTTGTACTTTGATCACTTATTGATAGTTCGTCCGACTGAATATCTTTATTCTTTTTTAATGGATTACCGGCTTGATTAAATCCAATTTTGGAAAAGGGCTCCTTAAATTGAAGCGAAGAAGCAAATTTTTTCAGGGATCCGAATTGTTGTGATTTTCGAATATTCGTTCTATTTTTCATTGAATGTCTGAACTTTAATGATGATCTTCCAGTTTTGTTTTTCTTGGTGGGTATTCTAAAACTGTTATTTTTTTCTATGTAACTTGTTTCTGAAATGGCTTTATCAGAGTTTGGTACACCAAGAAGATAAGTGTCAGTGATTTTATCAAACTTTGATTCAATTATTATGTGAGGAATATCTAAGTCCAATGAGCGACTAGTTCGACGGCCATATACTTTTTTCTTATTAATAAGTAAACTACTTATCGGTTCATCCAACAAAGGATATGAACCATTAAATGTTACAGAACTTACATTGCTCTGACTTCGAATTCTGTTTTCCGCTGAATCTGGAAGTTTTAGACAACTGTTCAAATTTTCCGATCGGCTTTTGTTATTTTTTTCATCAGATTCGGATTTCTTCGTTTTATTAGATAGCATACTTTAACTATTACTAATAGATATGTTTTCTGTCACAAAATCAAATGCAGCATTGTTAGACGAGATCAAAATAAACTGGAAAACCTAATATATTTCAAAAGTAGAAACTGAGTAAAGACAGATTTTCATTAGCTGCATCAACTAAGCAATTACTTTTGCTTATTCAATATAAAGTAATTTACTTATCCTTACTTAACAGGTGACTTCTTAATCTTAATAATATGAATGTTAATAATTATGTGATTGTTACTTTCCTTCTCTTTTAACTTTATATAACTTCAGACTAAAAGAGTTTTGTCGATAAATAAAGACTATAAGTTCATTGAAAGTAATTTTACAAATAATGAGTAAAATAATAAGGATTTTCTTAAAGTAAATTTCTTTTGTATTTTATTTCAAATAGATTATTTATAATATTAAAATATTAATATTAATTAAAACAATAATTCTGTGTTGAAGATTTATTAAGGAAAATTTATTGAAAAATGCATATCTTAGTAACTATCAGAAAATTTACTATTAACAAAATATTACGTCAAAGAATAAGAAATCTCGTATTTTAGTAATGTTGATATTCAAACGAATATTAACCAATTTTTATTTGTGGTTCTCAAGCTATCTATTATTGTTCTCGGACTCTAGTGATTTTTCTTATGGTCGGTTCTCTATGGGGGCCAAATTAAAAAAAACAATTATTGACAGAATTTTACCAAATTTATTCCATGACTACTAAAGGAAAACAAAAGTATAAAAATTACAAATCATCACTTGAAGGATCAACCACTTTTGATCTGGCCAATTAGTTTTTCCAGTTTACTCAATTCACCGCCGAATTCGATTATATCTTTAATTCAATTTACAATTTAACTAAAATTTGGATTCCTAATTTATTTCGTACTAATTCTCTTTTTTAATAATTCTCATCTAAATCTCGACTGAATCTAGCGACTGACTATGGAGACTCTGCTATTCCATTATATTGGAATCAGAGTCTCTTCACCAGCTAATATTTTTCTGTTATTTAATGGAAAAATCAGAAGTCTATAAATTCAGCTCAGTCCGAACGTATTTGCCTAAGCTGAATAATTCATTTTGTGGCTCCCTTCATTTCTTAAGCCCATTATCTCCTATTTTTCACTAGTCAGTGGAGAAACCGAAAGTTTCTAATTTTTCACCTAAGGCAGAACTTATTCGCCTGAGTTGAATAATAAGTTATCTTTTAAGTCGGCTCTATTTGTTTTTTTCCCGTCAGCTTTTCTTTTATATGACAATATAACTTTTATAAATAAAATTAAACCGAATTAAAAATATTATTATTATGCTGTTGAATATTATAAAAAATTAAATTCAGAATAAAACCTCATAGTTGGTATTTTAAATGCATTTCTTCAAATTCAGAATATCTAAAATTCATTTAAATAAACTGACTTCTGCAAAATAAAATTACGTTTAATTTTTCAATAATATTTTTTGCAGATAAACATGAATATGAAATAAATATAATTGTAGATTTTGGAAGTACATATCATTATCAGGTTTGTGGATGTTATAGTATTAAGAGTGTACGTTTAAAATGAGCCTTTTTAAACAACTTTGAATGTTTATCTACACATACACAGAAAAAGATACACTATTCAAAGTAATGACCATCGTTAGCAATGATTTTGTTCCATTTTTCAGGAAGTTGATAAATTACTATTTTCTTAGATATATAAAATTTTAACAGAATATTTTGGATTATGAGACCTTCTCCTTAAAATCGTTTAAAATTTTTTTAAAATTCTATTTATTCATTTATTTTCCTTCAATATTTTTAAAAGTTTTTGATAATAAATCATTTAGAAATTAGAATCATTTTTATATAATTAAATTTATTATAAAATAAAATTATTTTTTATAACAAAATAATTTATAAAATAATTGTAATATCTTCTACTAAAGCTTATAAATTTACAGAAAAATATTATTTAAAAATAAAAAATAAAAAAACAAAATTCAAATTTAAATTTTAGATAGAGTAAGAAGATTTAAATATAAAATTAATTTGATATTTTTAATTTTAAAATCTTTATAAAAAAATGAAAAAAAGTTTAAATCTATAAGAACTGTATTTTAAAACTATTTTCTTTTCGAAACTATAAATAAATGGAATTTATATCTAGATTCATTATGAAAATGAAATGGAATGCAAAATATTTTTAATTAATTTCTTATTTATATTGAATTTATCATGAGAAATTCAATTATACTTTCTATTTACAAGTAATATGTTCTCTATTTTTTCTGATTTTAATTTAATTATTCTTTTGCAATAAATACATTTATCTGAATTATCAAACATTACTCTTATCTTGTTTTGCCATAATAATTTCTATTTTTGTCTTTTTATATTGGTTAACTTATTATTATTAATTGCTTCTAATTTAATTAAAAATTTATCAATTATTACCGAGGCTAAGCCAAGCACTTGCCAACTACGTGAGTCAACGTCATTGGACAATCTTGATTTAATAAGTTACAAAATTCAAAGTCCCCTGTATTTGTTTCACGATTATTACACCGAATCGTGAAAACTATCCCCAAAGATGGATTTGGACACCATATTGAATAACATTCTTAGTACAAATAAGACTTAATCTTTCATGTTGAAACTACCTAATTTCTTTGAGATCAACTATCATTATATGTGCGAAACATTGATTCATTACTGACAACAATATGTGCTTATATATCAAAATCCTATTATAATCTTCTTTTCTTTTGCTTATCATTCCCCAACAGATTGCTAACACCTGAATCACTTCTTAATCCTTACTTATTGAGAATGCGGTGAAATTTATATCTTTACGCATGTTGAGTGCTATTCATGTTACAAGTACATGCTATGTTCGTTAATTATATACTTCTATTTTTCAGGTATACACGTAGAATAAATCTTTGTAACCGTTTTGACAGTTTCGGTGGTCTTCCACTAGGTTTTTGATCTCCATACATTTCTTCGCTCTTATATTTATGGAATATTTTTTGAATGATATCCTTTGACACATCAATATGATGTCTGTTCGTCATCTCTTGCTTTTTTAGTACTATGCTATTCTATCATCAATTCCACAATTATTATTCTGTGCTTCATCAAGATTTTTTGATTGTTCTTTATATATATAATGTGCCATATAATATTAAATACATTTAATATATGTTTTTGACATTTTTAAAATATTCTTTACTATATTTTTCAATTTAAATTACTTAAAACTTAAAATTAAAAAATACGTATCGACTTATGAATTTACATGGATAAGAACAGACTTTGAGACGGACTGTATATTTTTCATAATTACTAACTCGATCAGAATACTTTTTACTCCCTATAAATGTCCTTGAAAAAAATTAACAAAACATTTATCATCATTATTGTTAATATACTTATCCACAAAAAAGTATAAAAAACTATAAAACGAGAGTTTAACAAAAAAATTGTACTATTCGTCATATAAACACTCCTTGTTTGACAATTATAACTGTTATGCCTCCTATTTTAAATAAATTCCCATAGTCTTCACCCCATGTTTAAAATATATTTTTGAGGATTCTCTTGCGATATTAGTTTCTATTAATCTGTTAAGATCCTAGAGAATGATGGACAAAAAGGATGTTAAAGGTCGGAGCTTAAATGTCTCTCAGGTCTCAACGGTT
>JBBMKC010198087.1:0-14408 GCA_037834085.1 Bipalium vagum | reverse complement strand
ATCTGCTAAGGAATGTTCTTTATCCCTAACACTTATCGCCTGAGTAGCCTGAAATACTAAGGCTCAATAGTATGAGGGCGAAAAGAAAATAAGGATTAGGAAACAGTGTGTTATATTTCTTTAAATAGTTTATCTTATAAGGTGTTGAAAAGATTATTTTATGGTGAAAGAGGTAGTATTGTAAAAATTCATGGTGAAGGGTACTTTTATATAAATTTTTCTGAGGGTGCATCTTCAAGGACCCCTACATATTTTTCCGACACCCTTTGTAAATTCCGAGGAACAACTTTAAGGTCTTATAGTTATACCTGTGATATATTTTCTTTATTTTTTTGACATATGGCATAGGGTTTCTTTCTCGGAATAAACAAATAGGTTATGTGTAGGAGGAGTTAGAGAATACACCCTCTAGACTCAGTTAAGTTTGTCTGTGTTTTCTTCTTTAATTTTTCTTGGGGTATTTTTAAATAAGACCAACGCAACTGAAGATGGGTGAGAAAGGTAAATATATTTTTTCTTGTTTTTTTTATTTTTAAGCGCAACCAATGGAGATGAAGAATGACAGGAAAAATCGAATGAGGACACAAGAAGACAAAATATGATGAGAAAGAAAACAGTTTAAAAATCAAGAATATTTGAAACAGTAGAAAAAGAACGGCAGAAGAAGAGTATCTTAAAATAAATGTTGATTTTTTTAAATTATCCTTATTTTTATCTTTTATTTATTTATCTATATTTTTATAAAATCGTAAGAACAATAAAGGGTTAATAAGTAACCCTCAATGAATGAATCAAGGAATTGTAACCTGATTCATTCGCTCATCTACACAGCAATATTCCTGAGATCGAAAAGTGATATAGCAGTGGAATTTATCTTGTACATATGATATTTTCGGACTAATTAGGAACTGATGTGTTAAGGGAGTTGTGAGTTCTCCATTGTAGACTCCAATAAGTCTTGGTTTTCCTTTTATGAATTAAGTGAAGATCAAAAAGAAATAAGAAAAAAAGATTGTGCAAAAGTGTTGCTTTTTTAATGGACACAATATTTGAAGTACTTTGAATTTCTTTGAATTTGAAAACACAATCAGTAATAATTATAGTAATAACAGAATGTTTTCCCTGAAAACATAGTTGCATAGGATGGAATACCCATCACCATCCTGCTTATTGATTTAATATTCATTTCTTTAATATTAACATGAAAAAATTGATATCGGTCAAAAAAGAGACTTGATAGTCATTTCGGTCAAAAAAACATAATCCGATATTTTTATACAATAAAATATGTTTAAAAATATCAATATTTAAAATTCAAAAAAAATTTAAGTTAAATAATGTTAAACTGATATTAACTTAACGAAATTAAATCAATAAATACAAAAACTTAAAGAATTGAGAAATTTATGTTAGGAATTTTATTTTTTATATATTATATATTTTGATTGGTTGTTTTGGAAATAAAATTATTGATATTAAATCTCTTAATATTTTTATTTTCTGATATATTATATAAAAATAAGTTTTTAATTAATCTTAATTTTATCTAATTATTAACAAAAAATAAAAATTTATACTTAGAAATTTTATTATATATAAAGAAATCAAGATATATTTTTTAATTTACAATTTTAAAATTCGTTTTTCATAACATTATTCTTTAATTTTTATATTCAATATGTGATGAGAGTTTGGTAAATCGATTGATTTTAATCATATTTTAACTTATTTATTCTATTAACAGTATTTCATAAATTGATTAATTTTTTTAAAATTTGTCTAAAACTTAAAAATTTTACATAAAATAATAAAAATTAGTTAGAATTCAAATTTTTCTCTTGAATTTCTTTGATTAACTAATCAGATAGAATTTACATATTTTCTTTTATTATTATTTTTCTTGAGTGAAGGTTATTGTGTTCTTTGTGATTGATATCTGCAATTTTGAAACCATTATGATAAAAATATAACTGAAAGGTTTATTAATTTGAGTTAAAGGAAGACATCTAGATTTATGTTTGCGCAATTGGGATGGAAAATAAAGAGACCTTTCATATCCTACAGATTTTAATTTTTCAAACCAAATCAATTTAAAACGACAAAATATATCAATTTTAATAATAATTAAAATAATCATTAGAATTTTGATTTCTAAAGAATCTTTCTGCTTTATGAAAAAATTCAAACTTAAAACTTTCAACCATAATATTTAAATTAGTAATATACAAATATTTTATCTATTACCAGGTTGCAAAATAATTTTAGATGTCTTAAAATATGTTTTGATATAGAAAATAAATAATTTTGATTCTGTTTAATAAGTCACTCAACATTTTTAACCTATTGAAATGTGAGAATGACAAACCAATAAACTTTTATTACGTATGTTTATTTACATTACCAAAAAAGAAAGTTTACAATGTTATAAAGGTGTGTTCAAAATGATGACAATTATTATCTCTATATAATAAGAAACTATTCTATCCAGAATTGATTTATTTATTTCGTGACATCTAATATTTTTTGCTTCAAATTTTCAGTGGTATATATCGAGTGACGATAAGCAATTTTCTTTAGGTAGTCCCATGGAAAGAAATCCAATGAATTGGGGTTTTGATTCCTAGTTATACAGCTAACCCAATCTCCTAGCTCAATAATTCTTTCAGAACATGTTTTATCAAAAAAATACATATTGTTGACTCAGATGTGCAGTAGCATCTTGTTAGAAATATGGTTTCAAAATTCTGTCTTTTAAGATTAGGCACAAAATAATCTTTCAGCATTAGTAAGTAATCTTCTGATTTCACAGTATCAGAACCGATTAGAACACATTGCTATTCAAACATTGCATTTTAATGATGTTCTTGAAATTCTTACTTTGTTTTTAGGACTTTCCTGAGCCCGTATAATGCAGTTGTCATGATTCACGTGACTAGAAACATGAAAAGTTGCTTCATCTGACCAGAATATATTTTTGTGAAATCTGAATCACTTGAATTTTTATGCAATACTTCATAGACATCAATATCCGAGGTGCAATTACAAATACTGTCTTGTTTTAGATTGTCTGAAATTCGGAAAATTAATATATAAAGAATAATAGAAGCTTTGTATAATGAATGTGCTGAATGAAATGGAAAATGGAAATCTAAAATAGTTACTGTTTCAAAAATTTTTGATAAATACCAAAATGCTATTTTCAAATTTTGGAGGTATTATATTTCTTGCATTTTTCCAATTCCATTGCACCCCCTCTATATTTTGTGTGGAATGATATTCTAAACGCACAGAAAATCTTCAGTTTTGAAAATTTTGAATAATTAAATGATTTAAATATTGTGAGTTACGTATACTTATAATTAATTGACACCTACAGAAAATCAATAAAGAATGATGAAGTTTGGATAAGATGTTGTCTATAGTTTAAAAAAAGATGAATAAAGTTGTGAAATGAATATATGGAATACCATGTTTATTGTTCAATTTTGTATCTTGGCATTGGTAACATATTTTAGCAATATCAAAATTCAGTTAAATATGTCAATTTTGCAAATCTAACGATCTTTGTTTTGAAGAATGTTTTGGCTATATATGAAACTGTTCGATCGGATCCCAACTTAATGTGGTATTAATCTATTGCGTTATTATAACTAATTTATTATTATAATTAAGAAATTTCATTTTCAATAATAAAAATGATAAATATATTAATATTAAGTTAAAAATAGTGCAAAATCATTATTTTGATGCCAAACAGTTCTTATCTAATATTTCTAAATCAGTTTTGAATCTTTCTGTTCAAATTTGAAAAAAATCACAAAAGGTTTAACAAAGATCTATCACCGTGACTGTTCCTAGCCTACATAAATTGATATTGTCAATAGTGGTACCAACCACAATTTAATTAATATTATTTAGTGAATAATAACTTTCGATTAGAATGTAATGAAGTCCTTTTTGAATCTGAGTATGTTCATATATAAAAGGCAGTAGTGACTTTTAGAAGAAAAATATACTTATAATTCATGGCAAATTGAGTTCAATGCTGAAATAAAGTTCGGCCTTTTTTTTAATCACATAATTATTATCTTACTTTTAAAATTGTTTCGACGCAAAGATCAGTTGCAATAAATATTCAGTTTAGAAGATACTGTTCCTCTAACGCCCATAAATTACAATTTAAAGTAACTGAAATGGATAAATATTTAACTGCATTGAAGTTTATTGGTGGGACAATAAAGAAAGTCCATCAAAGAAAGATCTTTTTTCTCTGATTTTTAGGGAATTATTAATATTAACTTTTTTAAATCATGTTAATTTAATTTGAATACATATTGTTACTGACTTTTAATAGGGAATAATTTAAGTTATTGATTACAATGAATTTGACAATCTTGTTTTTGACTATTTTTTACTGAACATGTTTAGAATAAATAATATAGTATAATTTTTTTACCTATTTTGACCATATTAGTGTCAACTTTGACTTTTCAACACTGAGCAAAAGAAATAAATGGTTCCAAAAAATAGAAATGCGGATAATTAATTATCAGACGGATAATAACAGGCCAAGTTTATTGCAAACTTTAAAGAAAAAGTGCAGCGAAAACTTCTAAAAAGACGAGAGAATCTATATCACATATTAATGATTGAAGAATTTTGGCTTTGTATGTCTTTTATTTCACAGTATTAAACTACGGCTATTTTATGTCCAAATTTTTGATTCTAGACCTGAAAATTTTACAATAATTCAGAACCGATTTATTAACTTTTGCTGTTATTTTGTTAATTTTAATGTATAACAATAAGATAAGTTAATCTAAATTTGATATCGGACAATTTTCTGCACTACGAACATTGGATTATTTACATTAACAAAGTGCCCTATATTTTAAGTACAAATCTATAATTATGAAATAAATAATGATCAAATTAAAGTGTGTGGAAGATTAGAAATTTTATTCGTGACATTTTTTTAATAATATTAATAATCATAAATAATAATATATTATTATGACTACTAATAATATTGATAATGATAAATGGAATTCAAGTTTACAAAAAAATTCGCAATTATGTTCCTCTTAATAAACCAAATAATGATCATTTGTCGATTGTATTTCTATTAGGAAGTTAATTTTTTGAAATCAACAAATTCTTATTTAATTTTTTTGGTTTTAAATAGCAGCATTTGAAAAAACATGACGAGAGCTTAACAATAAAAAAATGTGAAGTTTCTCATATGCAAATTTGTATCTTGCAGCCACCATATCAAATACACTTACAAAAAATTAATATATTTTGTGTTTCTATTCTAATTCTAATGATTAGCTCATTCCAATCACTAAAGTTTAATTTTGGGGGAAAATGGTGTGTTAGTATTCAGAAGAATATGATGTAACAGAATACTTTATGATGGACAAAATGAAATAAATCTTCTTTTCATAAAGAAATTATGTTGCTTCTCATGTACAACTTCTTAAGAGTCATTCTCATTGAGACTTAAATAAAATAGAGCTATAAACTTTTATCTAGTTTGGTTTTACATTTTCGTATTTATTGTTTCATTCAATTATAAAGGCAAAAGTAAAAATGTATAACCTGGAGGAATCACATTTATGTTGACATTTTTCTTTTGTTTTTTTAATATCCATTGTATTTTACGCATTCGAAAAAAATTTTTTATTGTGAAAGTGTTATGTTTCAACAAAGTGTGAATTGCTTATCTTATCTCCCTAAATTTCTCATTTTTAATAGTGATTATAATCTATTACATAATTTTAAACATTATCAGTCGAGTGATTAAATATAATAACTATTTGGTTACCCAATATAATATCCTCTTAAAAAAACATGTTTAAAGATGAAATTGAAATAACAAAAGCTGAAGTTATGTAATCCAAGCATGCTTTCAAAGGAAAAGTTTTGGAGACAATTTATTTCCACTGGTTTGGCTTTTAGAAAGTGACAATAGGATTTGGAAAGATTTTTCATGATTAAAGTAGTCATTATGAAATGAGAACTCAGTTCTATTAAAATGTTAAAGACTTATCTTTTAAATCATTTAATTTCCAGTAATTTCGTTTGACAGTTAAGTCATCTTCATTGATATCGAATGTTATTAAAATGGTTCGAAATGTGTACATGGTTGTGTCATAATATTCTTTGGTTGCGCCGGTATAAGTTTAGATTACAATTGTAATTAGAGTGATAAAATCATTTGGAGTGATGCAACTACAGAAATAAGCATTACACAACTTACCTGGAATTGAGCTGTAATACTTTTTTTCCAGATCTCCTCAGCAAGATATCTGCATAATATTATTGTTATACTCCTTATTGCTGCTATATGTTTGATATGCATAATTGGTATTCTCTCATTTTTGTATTTCAAAACTCGGTCAAGTCTCACACGTTCTGAAAGTGTTGGATCAGTATATAGCGAGTATAATATTTTTGATATTGTTTATTGTCTTTATTGATTTTTATAGATGCCATTTTGATGAGAAAATGACTAACGTTAAATCTAAAGAAGATGAAGAACTTCCATATACAAACTACTATGAGCTCGAGAATCAAGAATATGAAAAAATTGTTGATAACTTTCAGAGACAGAAAGAAACATTGAAATGTTATGAGAAAGAATCTGTTATATAGAAACTTATTCGTTTATTTTTTCATTCGTATTACTTAAATATGTTAATTGTATTTTTATTGTTCTAAAGGAGAATAATGTCTACCGTTTTAATCATAGTTTTGTGACATCATTTTGCATACACATTTATTCATATAAATATTGTTATATTATTTAGTTTTTGAAATATTGAAATGTGAAATTCGTGAATAAATCATGTTCGTGTGTAATTTTTCGAGTTACTTTTAATTTTGTCACTATTAAAACCGTTTGATCAACTTTTAATCATTTAGATAATTATAATTTTTATGTATTTATTCATTTTATGAGCCATTTATTAAAATCTAGATGTTTATCATACAATGTTCTCATTTTTAATAAAATTCAATGTTATTCTTATTTGTGTTTTTTACCTTCGATATCTATAAAAGATGCTTTCAAGATATATTTTAATATAATAATCGCTTCGTTTTAACGTGAAATAATGTTCTCTTCCTAATAAGAAAAATCAGCAATCTGTCCACTTATCGGAAACCTAGCTTATTTATAAAGATTAATTAGCTTTTTTGGTTATATATTCAAGAAATCCAAGAATGTCATCATCGAAAAATGATTGGAAATTTACCTCATTTGTGGATAAGTCTAAAATCACAATTGTAAATGTCTCCATCTTACTTCATTGGTGTTAAATTACCGGGAGAAAGGAACCAATAGGATTATAGGTTATTCATTTCCTTTGTCATTTTTGATTCATAAATACTTAAAAATTTTATCTTACAAATTATTTTTTTTGAAGTATACTATTAAAATCTAAGTAATCACATTTGAACAGATCGATAAAAGCTTATTGCTATCAGTAAGTATTTATTAACTTTTTTGATAAATGTCAAAATATTAAATTTAAATTTAAAAATCATTTTAATTAAATAATTGTATTAAGTAAATTTAAATTTCATTTCTTTATCATTTATATTAAAATTTAAATGTTTATTTAAACATTTGTGTTTGTTTAAATGTTTTAAAATTTCAGTGCTGGAAAGCGTTTTCAGTTATTTATTTAACAGTGATTTTTAATTTTATAATTTATTTTAATTGTATTAATAAAGATTTAATTATTTATCATTATTTAAAATGCATATCTTTGTTGCTCTTGTCTTTCGATTTTCTTAAGATATTTAGATATAATATCTGAGTTATAGAAACAGTTAAAACCCACAAATCATTCAATTAAATATAATCAGTTATATATTTGTAAAATAAAATGTGATATTTATTAGAATTATTTAAGGTATGAAACTTATTTTATGTTTTGAGAAATTAATTTTTTGTATCCAATATGTCAACAAAGATACTATTAATACAATATATACACGTCTTTGTTGGATATTTACCCTTATGTATGATTTATTGACACTAATGATTAGCGTACCTGACTCATACAAATTTATTCAAATTTGGCCTTGTGTCAATGAACCAATGGAACATGTTGAAAAATTATTAATAACGATTTGATTGGTTGTTTGTTATCATGCTAAATTATTATATTGTGCATATTAATATTGAAAATCAATGATAATGTTACTTAATTTTAGACAAAGTTAGCCATTTACACCCAATGTTAAGTGCTTCGTTCAATCAAACTCAAAATCAGGGTCTGAGATTTAATTTATCAGATAATTCAATGAATGATTTCACATCGAATGTTGGATATACAGAAAACTATATCCCGAAACCAGAAATGTATAATCAAAGTTCCATTTCAAATTTAAACCAAGATTCTAAGATGTATTCTATTTCTGAAGTAGATTCCTTAATTCATTCTAATAATATGACTTTTGCAAACGATTTTAACTTGAATCACATCGATCACAAGTCCAACAAAGAATTTGACTTTAATATGCTTTCATCAAGACTTCAAATGATGGGTATGAAAACAAACTGTAATCTAAGTCGATCTAACAGTGCACATACGTCCCCATTTGATAATCGAATAACTTCCAGACATTTTCCTCAGTCCACATCAAATACTCCTTTGCCGTTAGCAAATCGATTAAACCGAGAAATCGATATGATGCGTGGAAACGCTCCAATAATGCAATTATTTTCTCCGAACAACAATAGTAACAGCAATATAAATTCAACAATTTCAGTCAATCAACAGTTAAATAATAATTCTTATACTCTTAGTCGACAAAGTCCCATTGAATTGATTGAATATCAATCCATGGCCTCGAAAATGGGGTTTCTTGTAGGTCAAGATTTGGACGAGGTACTTAATCGATCAGCAACCATGAAAAATAGTAATAGCAGTAGAATTTCTAATTTTTTCAAGCACAAGCATGGGAGCTCAACTTCCTATTTGACTCAAAAACAATATTTAGTACTCGGAGTACGTGTTCCAAGCAAAGAGCATGTTTCAGAAATTGTCGGTAAAGAAGGTACGAGTTGTTTTAAACATTTTTTTTTATTATAAACAAAGTAACAATTTTATTTTCCTTAGGAAAAAAGATAAAAATGATTCGCCAAGCAACAGGAGCTCTGATTGCAACACCAAATGAAAAAGAAGATCACGTATTTTTAATCGAGGCGATTCCAGATACGGCAATTAAGGTGGGCCAAATTATTCAACAGTTATCTGAACAAATAACACGAAATAAACTGGGCAATATTACTGGCTTAATTGGTGAAAGACCTCGAACTCCTCCAATGCTTGGCAATCGAACTCCTTTGGCTGTTGCTACTATTGGGGTACCTCAGCGTTTGGTTGGCAAAGTAATTGGAACACAAGGATCAATCATTACAACGGTTCAAAAAGAAACAGGAACTGAAATCAAAAGTCCACCGAAGGATGAGTTACGAGCACCGGGCGATACTGCTGATTTTGAAATATCTGTGTACGAAAATGGAACGGTAAACAGTGAAGAAACGGCATGGCTACAAATACATCGAGCCAAACAGTTGATTGCTCATTTAGTGATGCGTGTTTGGGATCAGCAACCTCGAAACTCAACTCCGTCGAGTGATGAAGGAAATTGTCCCTCGACCACATGTGTTCCAGAATGGATCTGGCCGGAAGTGTCTCGTATGGATGATGGTGATGCCAAAGAAATAATCGATAGAATTCTTCGTTCATCTAAAGCAAAAATAACTTCATCAACTAGCTCGGCAGAAGGTACCAATGTTGACGGACTGGTAATGCCTGTATCAAGCTCCAGCATGTCATCATTTCCGATGTCGCTCTTGCAAGACAATAACAAGTCATCGGGCTTTCATTCCGTTCACACAACACCTTTCAAACTGTTATCGTCTGAGGACAACAATGGTTCCAGTTGGAATCAGAGAAATGCACCAGATTGTTATTCATCGAGTCTCGATAACCAATGTCGTCAGCTAAATGGATTCAAGAATACACCGACATTTTATCAATCACATTACTCCAATTTCCAATCACTTTCAGACAGTCAAGGAGGAGGACCGTCTGGACGACAAAATGATTCACACCAGTACTACCCAATCAATGACTGTGCTTTCTACGATTCGTATTATCCTAATGTTTATCCTTCAAACCGTGACGGAAATCATTTGTTTATGTGCGACAATTATGGCCAAGAATACTCAGCCGAATCTTCTAACAATTGTCACAATGTTGTTCCCGTACCCACTACTTTTGGCACTAGTACCGATTCTTCGTGGCCAAAACAAACCCTTTATTCATCCCCAATCAATAGCAACAATCAAAACTATGATGATTCCCGGTACGGAAACGTGAAATATTTGTGGAAAAATTCCAATGAATCTTCGACTTCAGTTGCCCAATCAATGAATGTTGAAACGATGTTCACTGGATCGTCTTGGTCGGAAAAAACAGATAACGAAAATCAACAGCAGCAGTTGTCATCGATACATTTGAGACAGAATTCCCGATCAATACCCATAGAATCTGTGTTTGGAACTATCGGTGACGGTCGAAAAAGAAATTCCGCTGCCAGCAGCAGTGGAGAAGATTTATAATTTCAAGAGAACACACTTTACAGATAATAATTAGAAGAAATATGACCCCCTCCCTCAATAATAAAAAGCTCATAATTTATAGAAATATATTCGATGTAGTTATATTCAATTATTAATATTATTACGCTTGTGTTTGATATATTGATTAGGTGGTCTGAATTCAAATGTTAATGTTTTCAACTAATTGAGAAAAAAGTACTCATCCTTTGTCTACTAATAGTTAACATCTCTAAGTCCAGTAACGAGTTCTCTGTTTTTAATTGTTGTGTTGATTTATTTTTGATCAGTGTACCCTGTGAAATTTATATTTGTGTGAATGTGTTAGATATGTTCGTTGATTGGTTTGTTTGGTCTATAATATTAATTTATTTTTCTATTTATTGTCGCGTTATTTGAGCCTCTGATTTGTGTGGCTTGAAAATAGCAAAAAGGAAGAAAGAGGAGATTATTATTAATTAATGTGTCAACAACCCTGTATTTTCTTTTATCAAATTGAGCTCTATTTTATGTAATATATTATATGGAGTATAAAACAAGTCAAAATTAGAATTTTTCATTCATGGAAATAATGATGAGAGTTGTATTACATTTTTCTTTGGATTTGTTTCAATTGATAATATCGTTATACACATTTTGATTTTTGGTTGAATTTTTTATTATATATATTGTATTGGATTATTCTATGCTGTAGTTAGAGAATCCGGTTGCATTTATCTTGCGATAGTAATGTGCTTCTTTCTTATAATTGGTATTGTGAATATTGTATGATTTTATTATATATATTGATTATTACTTTACTGGCATTTACTCAATTGATCAATTTGTGCAAGTTTTGGTGCTTTGCAATCATTATTATTGTTTGGGATTAGTGTATAGGATTGATTGATTAATTTTTTATTAAGCTTATTGTTATCTTTTCAACTTGAATTACTACGCTCCCTCGATTGAAAAAATTTTTGGAAGGATCAGGAAATTTATTGATTTTATTGAATTTCTTGATGTGTGTGGGTACTTATGAATGACAGGTTCTGTTTTTTAAATCATTATTGTTAGATATCACAAAATATTTTCTGATTTCATATTCATCATTATAAAGAGCATCTAAACAGTATTGGTTCGTACTGGAAGCAGAACAGGTTGAGTCTTAGAGAGCAGAACTGGTCAATTTGTTATATTGGAATGTTTTACTGATTTTTTACGGGGGTCTTAGCAACACTAAGTGGTTTTCCTTATTTATCCAGATAACGTGAAGAAAATGCAGATTATTTCTATTTAAGTCTGATGATGACAATTTATTTGGCGTTGAGCAAGAGCTTATTTTATGGTTAAATAAATGTACGAATTAATGTTCTGAAATTTATTATGATGTTTATGTAGCTTGTTATTGGCAGTTTTTATTTTTCTAATATTTTTGTATATTTCAAGTTTTGATAAAGAACTGTTTCTAGTAGTTTGAAGTTATGTGTTTGTTATATATGTGAAAATACCGTAACAAAAAACCAGTCGAAAAATAATAAGGTCTGGAAGACTGAAATTGTGTCATTTTTGTTCCTGTTTCCAGTCCAGTTTATTCTGTCGAATTTCAGGAACAATTATTGACTATTTTCAGGCTATTTAATTTCTATGTTGCACCGCTGGTTCGAGTTTTGTAATTGATTTTTAGCCCTATTATTTGAATTATTGTTGTAGTAAATATTTTATTTAAATAAATGAGTTTATCTTATTTAGTTAATTTTGTTAAAATGTCTACAATGTTTTTCTTAAATATTATCTTTCCCTTTATACTTTTGCAGTACGGATTGAATAATGATTTTCATTATTAAATGAATACATTTTTGAATGTGATAATTTCGTCTCATCAATAATGATAGTAGCTATAGGAAATTGACACGCGTTATCGGGTATTAAGATGTCTTAGGAAACGGTTTGTTTATAATACAATCATATTTATAGATTTTATGAAAATTGATGTCAATGATACGAAAAATATTTATAATTAAATTGATATTTCTATTATTTTAATGTCAACAAATGTATTTCAACGAAAACTTTATCGATTTTTCTTTGTTAATGCAAGTTTCAGACCGACACTCATGGAAAGAAAATAAGCTGATATCTTGTTACTATTTGATAATGCTTTCTGAATCACATGATTACTATCTACAGATGTGGTCTGCTACTATTTTTAGCCACTGACTAGTCATGCTTAGTCACTTATTTTGTTTACAGAATAATTTAACAAAGATTTCTGATGCCAGTTCTGGCCTTTCTCTCAAATTTCCTAATACTAGTTTTGGATAATTCAATATTTCTTAGAAATTATTTTAATATTTGTTTCAGTTTTCTCTGAAAATATTAAAATTCTCTATGTACTATGATTCCAAAATAATTGTCTGCAACTATGATGCATTTTATTCTGCCACTGCAGCGTATGACTTGCCTGGATGATAATGTCTGATGATTTTTATGCGTCATATTCTTTTAGAATACCCAGCCTTGTTCAGTCCAATAATAAAAAATTATTTCTATGTAAATGATGAGTAATACGTGCTACACACAAACTCTTATTTTATTGAATTAATGGTCACAATATTATTCTAACCTGTTCTGGCAAGTTATAATATAAGCATCTTCTAATATTAGATAATTTCTGCAACTTTGTCATATTATTCTAAAAATTTATTTTATTCAATAGTTCTACACAATTCTTAACTATTGGTGAGTATTAAGATAAAGAAAATAACAAATCGTTGAAAGGAACAATCAAGCTAGAATTAAACAGTAGAAATATTGTTTCTAAAACAATATCAGACATTTAATAAGAATACGCTTTAATAGAAAAAAGGTTACTAAAGTAAAAATTGACACATTATTAATGATTGGAAATAATTTTGTAACTAATTCTGCTGTGCTTAATTATAAAAGTTCATTAATTTATCGATATTTGCTTATTTTAAACAGTTCAGCCATCTTTATGTATAAATCTATAAATATATTTAATATTGTAAGTTTCTTTTATGATGAAATGTGTATCTTGTTCTAATATCATGTGAAAATATTCATCAAAAGAATTAGACATTAATTGTGTAAAATTATCTACTAAGTTACAACCTTTATTCTTAAATCTACAAAACAAGATTTGTTGAGAGTACTCACGAAATAACAGAAAAAATCGAAAAAAATTTATGAAATAAATAAATATTTTCAAAAGAATTGTGACAACTGTTTAATTATAAAATAAATTGGATTTTAATTAGAAAAATATTATATTTGGTTAATGTGATACCTTGCTGAGACATGCTCGCTGGCACATTCCAGTATCTAATTCATTACGAACATGACTGATTTTATCCTTGAGCTCAGCGTTTGTATGAGGTTTGTCTCTGTACACATTTTGTTTTAGATATCCCTACAAGAAGAAGTCTGGCGGAGTTAGATCTGGCGAACGAGGCCGCTCAGTTGGACCTCGTCTTCCAATCCAGCGATTTGGGAACTTTTTGTCTAACCAGTTCCTGATTTTTTGCGAAAAGTGTGCAGGTGCTCTATGGTGTTATAAGTACTTACGACCTCTTGTTATTCTAGGCCATAAAAAATTTTCAGCATCTACAGGTATGACTTACCAGTCACCGTATCTTCAAAAAAGTATGGCCCAATGATACTTTTTGAACTTAAACCACACCACAATGTTGTTCAATATTTAGGGTATCGAATTTAACCTGACTCCAAAATCTTAGGTGGTGCAAATCAAAACAATCAGTAAAGC
>JBBMKC010198076.1:0-14410 GCA_037834085.1 Bipalium vagum | reverse complement strand
CTTTAATCCTGTCTATATTTAAATATATGATAGAATATGTTGAAGTACATGTTTCCAATCAAAAATTCCCAAAGTAACATTTTTGTAATAAAATAGTGTTATCTCAGTTGATTTTAGTTACATTTAGTTCGTATCTTAGAACACTCATTTGTTATACTACCTTTGAAGGTGAGCCCATATTTAACCTATATTAATATTGTTAGCATTTTATATTTTCGAGATTAGATATCGCATCAAAAGGCAAACCAAACACTTACAAGAAATAAAAAATATTTTTGTTGATCAGTGTAATTAATAATGAACAATTGTTGGATGATGGAAAGATATTTTTCATATTTTATAAAAAACATTAAAATTGATTAGGGAAAATAGAATAAGAGTATATCTAAACCACATGCAATTTTTGCATTGATTATCTTTTACTACTTTTCAGGTAGTCAATATTCCATCACTAAAAGTTTTTGATCAATTTTCGAAAGCATTCGTAAATAAAAAATATGAGTGTTATCGATATTTTTATTATTGAGAGGTTTTTTCGATATGTATGTTATTTTTTATTTGTAAAACGACAATAAGTTGATATTTAAGAGTTTTTAGTTTATTAATTTTATTCCTTAAATGAATTCAAAAACTTATACAACGATTATTCACCCATTAATAAATTCAAGAAATGATCTAACAATAATCAATTGGTTTAAAAAAAATAATCTTTTACCTATGAAGAAGTATTGCAATAACTATTTACAAAAAATAAAATGGACAAAAAATAAAAAGTTGTTTTTCGCATAAAGTGAAGCATAGAAAAGGTAGAAGTCCTGTAGTTCCCATATGGGTCTTTGGCATAATTCAGCGAAACGAAAATACTTCAGGAATCAGCTATTTATAAATTGTTGAGAAACGAATTTCAGAACTTTATTAACAAAAATTAGAAAAAAAAATAGTATCTCCATATAGTAGTGATGAATGAAAGGATTATCATAAAACTCAGGAAATGAGGTATGAACATAAAGTGGTATGGTACAAATATTGTTTTTGTGCGCTTGTCTCAAAGGTACATACTAATGGTATTGAGTTATATTGATATTTTAAAAATACATTTAAATCAATCTAAATCAAATCTAAAGAGATAGAAATAGGTTAAAGAAATTTCTGGGCTACATGGAGGGTGAGCCATTAATTCCATCCCAAGTATTTAATTTTCTTTGATTCATTTTCGACGAATGCGGTTTGTCATTGTCCTGATGATAGACCACACTATTTCTTTTGACTAAAGTTGAACGTATTTATATCAACTTCTCATTTTATCTGTTCGATTGCTCACAATATTTGGTAAAATCATTTATCTCATTTCGTTTGAGTAGTTAACAGTAGATTAAACCACGACAATCACACAAAATACAAAGTATAACATTCTTAGGATGGAGACCTGACTTTGGCATTGGTATCGGAATCTGTTTTTATCTATTTTGATTGTCAAATATGATCCAGTTTTCGTCACCAGTGACAATACGCTGAAGAAACGGTTGGCTGTTCTTCAGAATCAATGATTAGCAAACCGAAAGAGTTCATGTATTATTCTTTTCGGTTTGATCAAGCAGTACCAAAACGCCTGTTTTGTATGACTTACCAATCACATGTAAATAGGTTTTAATAGTGGCACCACAGTCCAAGATATTTGCCATGTATTCAATCGATAATCGAGGATCAATCACAGATGGAAATCCGCTTCTTTCACTATAATTTAAGTTGAAGTTACCAGACTTGAAGTTGGCAAACCATTCTTGTGCTTGAAGAATATGTATACCTCCTTCTTTAATAGTATAAATATTTTCAGCAGCAGGTTTGGCCGTAGATCTGTGTGGATGCTCATAAAGTAGCCAATTTTAAACATTTTCCTTACCCGGGACAAAAAAGGCACTAAAAAGCAAAACCCAATTGAGACAGCTGTGCAGCAATCTAAATGATAAAATGACAGTATCATATCGGGGATATATTGTGAATACATCCTTACTTCCCAGTGAAACTTGTGCAATATTTGACAACGCATCAAAAATGTTAAACTAATTAAATAAATATTCAATTTTAATGCTTTTATAAAATAAGAAAAAAATTTTCTCATCCAATATTACATTAATAATTTTCAGGCGAACCTGTTGTCTGAGTTTTAAATGAAAATTGAGATAAAAGTAAGTTGTGTAGGGAGCAAACACAGTTCAGCATTTCTTTAGACCACTTATTAAAAATAATCGAACTGTCAGTGATAGTTAATATATATACCGTGATGAATTTAAAACATGGTTAAATAATTTTTAATCAATTTTAGCTGGTAAATATTATAAATTTTAACAAAAATCATCCTATATTTAAAATCTAATTAAAAGACAAATTAATAAATTATAAAATTTTTAAAATCATAAAAGCTGTAACGTGAATTACAAAATTACAAAAATAACGTGTAATATAAAATAATAAGATATTAAAAAAATGAAAATTTCACATTTTAAAGAAATTCTATTCGTACTGAATTAATTTAAGATTTTAATAAAAATTAACTGTAGACTATTTTACATTCAATGGTCCTTAATAACTGCAAAAAGTCTAAATCAGATACTATTAACAATAATGTTTCACAAAATGTTATATAATAATAATATATATAAATTAATAATATATTTGTTAAAATATTTATAAAGTTACCTATAATTATTTGGAGACTGTTCAAATTCATCTCCTAGCAATATAATGCATACAGACCCATTTTCATTAATAAAATCTAAATTTAACAAAACAAAATCATTTAAGTCAGAAGATCTTTTATCCACTGATTTTGAATTCGGATATATTAAATCTAAAAAATCTAATGAAAAATGTTTCGCCTTTGAAAAACGTGCTTTGATTAAAGGTAATATTTTAGTTTTTAAACACGTTATTTCATAATTAAAATCATCCCCAGAAGAAATAATTATAGAAAAATTATTGTATTCAATATCTTGAAACATAACATAAAGTTCATAAATTAACTTGCTTACAGTTAAATGTTAACTTTAAATTAACGCGTTAAATTAAATAGACTTCTCTAGGACAATAAAAGCACTATAAATAAACAAATGAACATTTATAAAAGACCAAAAACTTGATTATTTGAAAGTTAAAACATATCATAATTTGATTTTTCATTTGTTCAATTAATAATTATAAATCTTATTTGTTTTTAGAAACTTTAAATCGTTTAATTGCCCAACTGGTACGCTTGTGGTCATCATTACTAATCCGATGAGAACAATAAATGAGTTATCATACTTACTTCAGGTACCCACTTCTGGTAACATTTAATGACGAGGTTAACGGGTTTACCCTAACTCTAAGAAAGTGTATAATGCAGAAGACATAGCTCTGATGTAATTTTAAGTCACTTTTTAAAATTTTTATGAATATTAACTATCATATTTTTGTGTTTTCTAACCACATTAGACTTAGATCTAAGATTCAAATATAATATTTTTTGTACACGATGAAATTGATGATCATATTGCAGAGATATCAGTAAAACTATCATATTACAAAATAATACTCTTCTTTATTCGATTCAATATTCTTTAGTCACTTATTTTATTTTAATTTGTTAATTTTTCTTTACCTTAAAGTTTCAAATAAATATTTAGACCTTAAAATGTGATGACAGTTTAATACTAAATATCATTTTTGAATTTTTCTCACAATGCTGAATTATTTTCACCAAAACTGAAAAATTTTTTTTCTATATATATATAAGAATTTAATTTAATTTTTTAATTATTTCTATTATATATTTTTTCTAAATGAAAATATAATTTTTTTTATTATTATTACATTTATTATACTATCAAATTTATACTTTTTTAAGTTAATACAAAACCTGGTTTGTTTTAAAAAAGCATTAAAGAACAATTTTAATTTTCAATAATTTTATTATTCAATTTTTAGTAATAATTTTTATTGATTTAATGATCAGACTAAAGGGTATATTGTTATTTTAAATTTGCATATTTGATTCTATTATTTAGAATTAATAGACAAAAAGCGTAAAGCTTTAAACAATAAAACTAGGATGGATTTTTGCCTAGAAATAGCTATATATCATACTGAAAACAGTTAGTTATTAAAACTCAAATGATCTGTATTTTATATTTGGCAACTAGATGAATTTAATAAAGCTTATGAAGAATATAAAGAGCTCTTAGAGCTTGCAGAAGAAGACAATAATTTATTAATGAAAGCAAAAGCATTTAGACAACTGGGCGAATGCATGTTGGAATTATTAAAACCTTTAGAAGCTCTCAATCATATACAGAATTATTTAAATACTTCTATTGAACTAAAGGATCACTTTGAAATTCAACGAGCTTATGTAACGCTAGGTTTGTAATAATAATAATTGTCTGTGTTATTTGATTTTCTAGGTCGATGTTATCTTGATTATTCTCTAAGTTTAAGAAGAAAGAAATTAAAAATATCAGCTGCATTAAAATCAGAAAGTTTTTTTTTGAAGAGTTTACAATTATGCCAGTCTTTGGCAAATGGATCTTCATCAAATTATTCTAAAAGCACTTCGCATAATTCTAAATCGAATTTAACTAATGAATTTGCTGAAATGAGAGCAGTTTCGTTATTTAATTTAGGTATAACAAAATTATAATTTAAATGGCATTAAAATTAATTCTTACGCATGTCCATTCTAAAATCAAATTCTGAATATTTCATAAGTGAATTTAATTTTTCTAAAGCAATATATCAATATTTTTATTTTTTCATTAAAAAATGATTGATTTTTTATTTCCAGGTTTGGTTAATCGTGAAAAACCTCAATCAAGATCATCTTCTTCAAATGCAGCAGAAAATTATTTTTCTCAATGTTCCAGTATATGTTCAAAACACAAATTGTGGGATTTATTTCTGCAATCCATACACCAACGGTTGGATGTCAAATATTTTCAGAGCTTAGAAAATCAACCGGAATTTAATATAAATAGAAAAACAATTGAAGACGGTCTAAAAATGATGAGAAATAGTTTTAATCAAATGGTAGATGTTCCATTTAGCAGTGCAATGAAAAAGAAGAAAAAAGAAATCCAAGAACTCGAGGCTCAGGTATACAATCAGTGAGAGTCGATAAAATCTGATTTTATGAAAAATTCGTTAGTGTCTGGTTGCCAGTGGAAAATTGTTAAAGGCCGCTAAAAAGTATAGGAATTTTATGAAAGCAAGTCGTGCAAACCAAACAGTTTATGAAAATCAGATGTTGTGTGGTAAGATTTTTAATAAACTAGATTTAATTATTGATATTATTTTTATACTAATTTTGTAACTTGTTTGGCTTTTTCTAGCTATGAGCTTAAATAAGAAATTAAGCTGTTATCATGAAAATAAAGTAAACATCCAAGATGAAATACTCATCGGAAAATTATACGAAGAACTGAACGTCCTTCATTTGGCAGCAAAACATTTCAAACTTGCTGTAATATATTAATTATTTTTTCGATGAGTTTTCAAAGTTTAATTAGATGAAGAAGATTCAAAGCAAAGACAGTGATGATTTCTTAAAATTATGCAATAAATTGATATTTGTGAATCAAATTATAAATAATTATCAAGAAAATGTTCAGTTGCTCCAGATGAAAGTTAAATTGTTTGTTGGTAAGACAAATGATTCGGCCACTGCAGCTGCTTGTTGCCGAGTAATAGAGCAGTTACTTGACTCCTGGTTGCGATCAGGTGCCGTGGAGAGCCAAATAAATGATATTATTGAAGTCATCCAGCAATTAGATTCCGTGGCAATGGCTGCTAATAGTCATTTGACACAAGTTTTTTTTATTTATTTGCTTAATATCATATATGGGTATCTTCAGGTTTCTGCAACTAAAACTATAATCAGTGTTTGCGAAGAATTGGAAAATCCAATTTTGGAAAAAGAATTGATTAAATCCAGAATTAAATTAGAACGTCTGGAAGCATTGAGAAACTGTTCTCAAGAGATCAGTGAATATGAAACGGACGACCAAAATCTGAGTGATTTAGAATTGTCTGATACTGAAATAGGAATTCTTTCATCTGATTCAGATGTGGATTTGATTTCTCTTACCGAGGGCCAAATTGAAGAGCTCGAGGCGGTTGGCAAAAGAACCAAGTCCGATCCAAATAAATCATTCATAAAGGTTTGAAACAAAAATTTTATTCATTTTGATTTTTTTATTCAGAGAAATGAAAAAGGAGAAACACTTCTTCATGTTGCAGCAATTAATGGGAATCTAAAGCAAGTTGAAAAGCTGGTTGACAAATTAGTAAGTTTTTAGTTTTGTTAAGTGTGAGGATTTATATCAATAATAACGCGTGGTTGGTAAATAATAAATTAAAAAGGTTTTGGAAACATTTTTAGATGAAAATTATTCGAATTACAATTGTACTGTTTATTTTATATAGAATCATCCATTGGATATAGTTGACAGCGCGGGTTGGACAGCTCTTCATGATGCTGCAAATCATGGACATATAAAAATTGTTAAATTTCTGTTAGATCGAGGAGCCAAACTCGAGCATACGGGGCCTTCTATTGATTATTCTACACCCTTAATGGAAGCTGTTCACGGTGGCAACATTGATATTGCCATTATGTTGATTGAAAGAGGTGCCAACTTGTGGCACAAGAATAGAGAAGCTAAGAATTTAGGGGATTGCTTGGACGAATGGAAAATTAGATGTCAAATGAATAACTCATACGATGAACCTGAAGCTAGAGCATACCAAACAATAATGGTCTTAATTAAAAAAAAGCTTGGGGAAAAATATGTAACGTGGTGTCGTCAAAGAAAGGGTTGTGCACCAATTCAAAGCACAACGGTAAGTGCACCACGTTCCAGTGAAGTTGTAATGCATGATAGGAGGCAGCTGAAATATGATGAATCTTCGCAAAGTGATCAGGATACAAAAGATCCTGTCTTAGATTATGTAACAACTATTAGATCAGTTCAACGATGTAAAAAGAAAGTATCTCAGGAAACTAATAATTTGAAAACAAATCAAGAGGCTGGTTATGTTATTGGTGATGATTGGCTTGAAAATGATATTGTGGAAAGCAAGTCAAGAAAGAGAAAAGTCCAGGAGCCAGATTATGGAGGATTTGTGCGAAGTAGCTCGAAACGAAAAAGTTTAAAAGAAGAATATATTATTTCTCATAAATCATTAATGAAAAAAAAATATGTTCAACTGAAAATTGACAATCAATCGGATGATTTATTTGATGAATATAATGAGACCGATATTGTGTCAAGTACGCAATTATCTTCTCAAAACGAAATTGAGCCGAATTCATCAAATAATCCAGTGGTAAATTCTGTGACAGTTACATACCGATCTATTTCAATGATTATACCATTAATGACTCGGTAATATTGAATTAGTGTTTAACAAATTAACGATTTTTTGTTGACCAGGTGCACAGTAAAATGGGTCAGCGAAGAAATAGCTCGACGATATTCTTTTCTTGGTCCTGGTGACCTTGTCCACGAAAATGACGTAGATATCCGAATTGCGAGTGAAGACGGAAGCCTGTTACTTGAAACAGACTGTATTCTGGATGTGATCAGTAATTTAGGACCTGGTCCCGTAAAATTGATAGCTACAGATTCTTCAATTACTGCCAAAGCAGTGTCATCAATTATATCGTCAAGGTTTCAACAATTACATAATTCGATTCAAACTGGGCTGGATAATCATATTTTGGATTTATCAAATCGTCAACTCGGTCAAGACCTTCAAGAATATTTTATTTTCTTGCATTGCACTCTGAATTTAAAATCATTATCCAAACTTTTATTGAAAGGTTTTTTTGCTCATTGTCATTGAAAAAAGTTTAGTATTATTATTTTCTTCTAATAATTAGGTAATTTGATTACCGATGGCTTTATTAATAAGTCGTACGTTACATCAAGTTGTGAGACGTCCTATAACTTTTCCCAGACCATAGATTTTACAAAAATCATCCAATATCATTCTTCTGTGCTAACGGATTTAGATTTAAGTAATAACCAAATATCGGGTACTGGATTGTCAAATTTGCTACAATCTTTGAAGTAATTTTTATTATTAAGTTACTATTGATAGTTATTAACGAGTTTTCATTATTCGTAGCATATTTAATGTTTTTAATCTATGACGTTACCTTTCTTGTTAAAAATATTTATATATTAATAGTTAGACACAGGTCGACTGAATATAACATTTTCAATCACCCTAAATATTATTATTTATTATTAACATTTTTATTTGCAAGATATTTAAATTAAAAATATTATAATTAATCGATATTTCAAAAACTAAATTACAATGGGTTTCGTAAAAAAATATATCCTTTTTTCATCATCCTTTACATCGAAAGTAATTAAATATGAATTAATTGCAAAAATCTATCATGTCAAAAAGAATCTTTCACTTAAATCTGAAATAGGAAAGTAGGAATAATTGCATTTTAATATATGTTTATGTAAATCAACTATATATTAAACGAGATTTTAATTTAAATCTAATTTTAAAAATTTTATCAATATACAAATGATATAATTTTTTAAAATCTTATTTTATTAAAAAAATCTTTACTTTAAACAAAATTCTCTTCTTTCGAATTTCCAAGAACATACTTGTATGGAATGAAAATCACTATCGATGTTCTTTCTGTTGTTCATTAAAAAACTATTATTTTTTCAATTCAATAATCGATTTAATTTTATTTACTATTTCTAGCGACAGAATAAAATTGATTCCACTACTCAAAGTCCTCAATCTATCGTCAAATCCGATTGGGTCCAATGGATTTTGTGTCCTTTCACTTATAATCAAGCCAATCCTGAGTGTGTTTCCGTCACTGCAGAAATTGATTATGGCCCAGTGCGAAATCAGCACATTGTTCGAGTACTCTTCAATTCGAGGAAATCAGGAAAAACCAGAGTTGGCATTGTGCGAATTGGACCTATCCAATAATCCTTTGGTTTTGAAAAGGGAAAATTTAAGTTCAAATTTCTGGAAATTGGTGGTACCTTGTCTCAAGAACTTATCTTTTCAAGGTTGTGGTCAAATTTTAGATAAGCTGTACATCGATCGATCTGTAGTAACTGAATTTGTTATTTCCGTTGTGGAATTAGTTTCAATGGTAAAAATAGTTTATTTTTCGAATCAAAAATAATAATCAATAAAAAATCACATTTTTTATTCATTCTTGTTTGTAAAAAATGAATTTCTTTTGACTTTCAAAAACTGGAAATGAAAGTGAATACAGAAAATTTTGATCATTATTTCTCAAAAAGATAATTTTTGCTTCTATTTTAGTCCTCAGAGTATTATAATCTGATATTTTTATTTTGTGTTACTCAAGTTTATTTCAATGAAAAAATTGCGTACAATTGAAATTTATTAAGAGTAATGATGTAAATTAAATTTTTCATTATTATTATGTTTTGACAACAAATAATTCGCTTAATTGATAATTTATTTAATAATTTTTTAAAAATCGATTCTTTATAATATTGATCTGTTATATTTTTGGTCAGCCTCTTTTAAAATTAAAGCAAATCAATCTGTCCGACTGCTCTTTGGATATGGAATGCATTCATCATTTAGGACGACTGTTTACAAATAAACAGTCACCGTTGTCGTTTATGATTTGTAACTCAAACAACTTTTTAAAGGATTCGACGGAAAACTGGTGTACCTTAGTTCATGGTCTCAATCATCCGTTATGTAGAATTACCAAATTATCGATCGATATGCCCTTTGGTATGATTTTTGCTTTCCATTATACCAATATATAATAATTCTCTTATTGTCTCTCTCACTACAGTGACAAATTTCGCAGATTACCAAATCTGTATTTATACAGTGAAAGAGAAAATTCAAGCTAAGATCGGGTTCAAGTTGTCGGCTCTGTACCTAAAAATCGATTTCCAAATGATAAATCATATCAAACATGCTTTGTTTGAATGCGGTTCCAAACATTTGGATAATGAATTAATTAGATTGCAAGAGGAAGATAAAGTTGAAAATGAAACACAGACAAACATCCATTATGGGAGGTGCTTTGTTCTGTCTGTGATCGATGCTTTTCGAAATCGAGACGGGAACGATAATGTGCGTACAGAATTTGAAGATAATATTTTGAAAATTATGAGTTGTATTGAATAAAGATTTATGTAATTGATTCACGTGTTCAATTTCATTTAATTATTTTTCAGAAAGGTTTTTTTTCAATTTAAAAGAATTTTTTGTCATTTTCAGTTTTTTAAAAATATACAATGGAACAAATCCTTATAATAATTGATTTTCAAAAAGATGCTGAGAAAAAAGAAATTTTAAGAAAATTTTTTTTTCTATTCATTGAGTATTTTTTCTGTTAGAATTCACAAGGATTTTTATTCTAGTGCTGGGCAATTAGAAAATCTAATTTCACATAATTTATTAGAAATTTTATGAATATTAGAAAATAGAACAATTAATTTTCTTCTAAATTTGCTATCAAAGTCTGTTTCTGAAACTTATAAATATCTAGTTATAAATGCCATGAATTTTGAATAGAAATATTAAATGGAATTGTAGAGTAACGATGATTCAACCAATGGTAGAGTCAAGCTCCAAACTGGCTAATAAGGTTTGAATCGTAGAGATCTTCTTTAAAGCTTTGAAAAATCATTCTGGACAAATTCCTCTTCAGTCTACACCCACTTAGAGTCAGAATGACACTGGAAATTTACGTCTCGTACTTTTCTTCAAAAGTTTTTTATTTCCGGAACGCGAGATGATTATAGGAATTCATTCTTCAAACATCCTCAAATAATCACACAATCACCTTTGACTAGAGGTTCTACCATGAGTCACTTACTTTCGAACTATCATTGTATTCCTTCATTTCATGAATTGAGGTTTGCTCGAGACTCTTACTAGTCAGTCAAACAATAAACTTAAAAATTTATTAAATTTTAAATTAAAATAGTAAAAATCATAAAACTTCTAATTTAATTCATAATTTAATATTATGTGTATTCTTTCCATGGTGGCTAAAAGCATATCGATGGAATTATGTTTAAAAATGATTTTCAATTTATAACCGAAATGATATTTGATTGAAACTAAACGTTGTATTTGTTAAGTTTTGTGTGAGTGAGGGTGTGTATAATTTATCTTAATCTGACTCCTAAGGTAGTGTACTGATCACAAAATAAATAAAACGATTTTAAACTTTTTATTTATAATACACTTTTTACAACTTTTAAAATATTTTCCTTCTACTAAAATCAAAATTACAAAATGTAATTAAAGAAGATATTCAATCTACACTAGGAAATGTGTAGACGCCCTGAAGTAAAATAGCGAATCTGATAACTAGTTTACCAGATCGTAATTGCTAGAATAAAACACAAAAAGAAGAAAGAAGATTTAATTTTATAAAAACAGAAACGGGAAGTGATATTCACGTTCTGTGTAATTACTTAATTAAAGTGAAATTAATAATTCACGCACCCTTTTATTATATAATACTTTTCTATAGTGAGTTATGATAAACTCTAATTTTTCAAATTCTCTTTTTAGTTATAATAAACTATCTTAGAAATTTTGAAGGTGATTTTTATGATTTTCTTTTGGGTATTTATACTATTTCTTATCATGTGTGCTACTTTTTCTGTGATTGTCATTGGTACATTTGCAAATGACGTTATTTATTATTTTAATCGGTTCTATAATATTTTGGTTTAATCAATTTTATTATATTATCATACTTAATTGATTTTATTATATTATTTTGATTAAATTTTATTATTTTAATCCTACCACTTATGGAGCTTTAAGCGCTTTCGTAATACTCTTATGGTGCTTCCATTATTTTTTCCATATGTTACCTATTATTGTAGGTTGTTTTTATTATTTTATTTTTCAATTTTTATTTTATTTTAGGATTTCAGACATCGTCCACTGCCTTCCTCAAGTATTTTTTTATTTTAGTTTATTATTATTGTTGTACCATTTTTATTTTAGATCCTGCTTGTCATCTCGTTGATCCTGCTACACTGATTTGTGGACATGCTTTCAGGTTGGGTTATTGTATTATATTATTTAATTTATTATTATTATTATTATTATTGATAACTTATATTATTTATTTTATTTAAAAAAAAATTAATATTAAATAAAATTTACTAATACAAATTCATAATACAATCAAAATAAAGATAAGTCTTAAAATGTTTTCAATAATTAAATAAAATAAAAGTTATAACAATATTTGATGATACTGCGATCCTTCCCAATAGCTCCTTATCTTTTTCTTTTCTTGGTTTATGATTCCCACATATTTGAGATGTAAGTGTTTTGTAAAAATTATAATGATAAATCTTCTTACCATGGGTTTTATCCAAAAACCATCGGGCGACATCACCAGGTACAGTCTGACTTTATGTGTTTGTATTCTCAAGATGGTTTAGTCTGAAAACGTGGTTCCAAAACAACTGTTAAGAGATGCCTCATGATCCTGAACCTTAACTTGAGTCACTTACTCTACTGACATCATTCATCGTTGGGATAATCTGATTGTGCCTTTGCAATAAGTTGAAAGTTTGTTTCTGAATTTTAAAAAATAAGTTTGATATTTATATTTTTGTTAAAAATAAACTTATTTTTTATATTTTCAGGTTTAAAAAACTTTAAAAATTGAATTTGTTAAAATTTGTTAAAAATCTTTTTCAACACAGACTTTTTCTTCATTCTTATATTTTAAATGAAACAATCATATATTAATTCATCTTTAGAAATGTTTATATTCCAATATACTTATTAACAGGTTTTTAAAAAGTAATGTCGATTTTATGACACAAACTTTTAACAAAAATAATTAAGTCATACAATAAAATTTATTCATTGAAGTAGTCATCATCTGCTTCTATAATCAAAAGCCAACGTCCCATTATCATTTCAATTCCTAACTTTTGGAATTAATGAATTCGCATCTTGGTTTTAAAAGACTTATCTACAAGAAAGTTTGTCAAAGACCTTAATAAATGGATATCTGTAAGGCGATGTCTGGTGAATAAGTAGGTTGGGGAAGAGTTTCGTAAATGATGTCTTTCAATTTTTACTTATTTTGATGGGCACCACTCTGTACCCTTGGAAAAATTGGGTCTAGAATATTTATAATTATTATAAATTTATTATTAAGACCGCAAAAGAGTCAGAAGTTAAATAATAATTAATTAAAAGTTGCAAACTTAATTAAAACAAAAAAGGCAATTTATTATTTTCTAAAAAGGATCTAATCTTGAAAATGACAAAGCTAAATTTCCAAGATTAGATCAGGGTTCGCAAGGAGGGATCCATTTAGAATTAAAGAGCTAAAAATGGAATTGATACTTCCCATTAATAAAACTGGTTTAAGATTGATTGACCATCTGACCAGAATAGTATTTAAGGAGTTGGAATCCGCAGTGGATTGTCATAAAATTCTCCTAGAGGAACCGCATCAGAAGAAATTTTCAATCAAGGTCAAAAACTGCATCAAACCGTGCATCTAGTAAACAGCCATTTATACCCTCTGTTATACAGCCTTGCGACGGGTCCTGTGCTGTTATGGGGCTTTTGAGCGAACCGGATTGGTCTTAGCAAAACACCTTTTGGACCTGTCGTCGAAAAATCGGTGAGAGGATTATCATTCTTTGTTTTTAAATTTTCTGATTAATTCAATTCTTAATTAAGACTTAGGATTTAATAGTATTTGATTATTCATTGATTCTTATTTTCTTAATGTTGATTTTGTAGAGTTATTTGATTGTGTGATTGCTGACATTTTTATTGACAATTCAATTCAATCATTTGAGACATTTGTTTGTTACTTTGATAATAAAGTGTTGTTCGTAGTTGTTTTGATTCATTCATTTGCGTACACGTTTTCACAAAAGTGAAGTGGTCATTAAACTTTACGAGCTCAGTGTTGTGACAGCGTTCTTAGTAATAAAATAGCGTAACAATTTTTAAAATTAATTTTGAAGTGTAAGGTCTTGCATTATCTTGCAGTAGAAGTGGGATGTTTCTGTTGACCAATGATGGTTGCGGAATTTTAAGGTTTTCATGAACTTTATCAAGCATATTGCAGTCGGCATAAGGTGTTATCGTTTAGCCTCGTTTGAGAAACTCAAAATAAATTACACAAAACATGGACCACAAGATATTCACCATTGTCTTCTTGGAATGAATGTCTCCTTTTGACACTTTCCCTACAGGTTTACTCGCACCAAGTCATTGTCAAGAGCGACGAGAATTCTCAGAAGTGTTGGGTTAGCCAAGGACACATCCTTGACAACCCTTGTAAAGTATATGGTAGAAACCACAATAGGGTTTAAATTGA
>JBBMKC010198065.1:0-14415 GCA_037834085.1 Bipalium vagum | reverse complement strand
AAAATATATATATATATATATATATATATATATATATATATATACATATATATTATCACTTTACGTCTGTTTGTCCATCTTTGTACTATAACAAAATAAAGGGAACTAATCCACATACCTAATATATTGACCACCTCATTTTACAGATTTGAATTCGATATAGTTACTCTGGGATGAATTGGATGGTCTGGTCAGAAAAAATGCCCTTCTTCTCATAAACACATCTGGAGCATATTGGAATATGAATGGAATAATTAAGAATCATATAAATTTCCAAATCTTATAAAGCCGAATGTTTCGATGAAAACAATTGGTGATTTTATTTGAAATTTTTACTCTCTCTATTTCTTTTAAATAAATGTTGAAGGTTTCTATAATTTATTGTTTCCATACCTTACTTTTTACTTATGTGAAATTTTTAAGTAGAATTTTTAATTTATCATTATAATATTAAGTGTCCCAATACTTTTGCACGGGGTTTTCATTTATTTTTCTTTAAAATCTCTTTGAAACCAAGCAGATGGATTATTTGTTTACGTGATAATCTTTGAATTAAGAAATTACAGCTTCAGAGAAATTCCATTTTCAAATGACATTGAATTAAATCAATTTTGAAATCTAGATTCATATCTAAATTTAAAATAATTTTCATAAGTTATTCATTAAAACAAAACATAATTTTATGTGCTTACTGTATATATATATATAGGTTTAAATAAAATATATTTTCATATAAAATTGACAGACAGCAAGTTTATATCCTCGGTTTTGATAAAATCGGTAATTATTATAAGTTTATGTAATAGTAGATCTTAGAGATTTTGAGTTATTATTAAGGACAAAAAACGTCTTTTTTCAACTTGTTTAAAAGAAGAAGCATTTGATCGATGTACAAAAATGATTGGAATAAGTACTTCAATGATTATTTTCAGCGATTAAGAGACCTGTGGATTACTAAAATTGAAAATTATTGAAACCAGTGATACTTAAGTGGACTTATTTAATTCCAAAATCTTTCAGACTGTTCTTTATCAAATTTTTATAAACTAAAGATAAAAGATCATTTGAAACATTAAAATTTATTATAAAATTTTGTTCATTATAATATTTTTATAAGAAAAAGAATTTAATTATTTACTGAAAATTGTCATTAGGAACATATAGGAATTTCTCAAATTCATTCTATCGAAAAGATGAATTAATTATTAGGTTTTTGAATATTAGAAAATGTGATTGTTATGAACATGAATAGATTTATCGTAATTAACGTATAATTTATAAAATACTAAAGATAATAAATAATTGAGGTAAGAAAATGATAAATGAAGTCATTTTCATCATTTTTTTAATATCAGAAATCAGTTAAATTTTTAAAAAAATAATTAAAATGTTAATGATTCAAAAACTTTTTTAGAATCTCTCCATTATCATTTAAATATTGATTAAAATTTTTATCTCAATTAACACATTATTCTGAACAACAATCAATTATCATAAAAAAGTGTATCTTATTTATTTTTTTAAAATTATTTTAAATGTTTATATAATTTATATTTTAAAGTTCGTTAACTAATATGATTGTACTAATATGTCACGTATCCTACAGAACCTATGATACATTCAGAAAATCTTTAAATTGATTGATTGTTTTAATTTTATTGATTTTAATCATATGAACCATTGTGATGTTGTCCTGCTCTATTTGCTGGTATCTAATATGAACTTTTTCTTAATTAGCCGATAACTTGTGATGCTAACCTAAAGTACACTGGTACGCAAACAAGCTTATCAAGTGACATCGTCTATTTTAGCTTTCAAGGAATACTACTGGGACTACCAAAATCCAGTACATTATCAGTTATTTCTTTAAGTTGAAATTACGACCTTTAATTTCTACTTTTTAGTGATCTCACTGTAATAACATGAAATGAATTATTCTGAAACATGATTACGTTAGACTAATTTCTAAATAATCATTAAAAAATTGATGAAATCTGGATTAGGTGTTCTGTTACTAAGACTTATATTCCAGAATTTGCTTCATGAGATTTTCACATATTTTGGCTTTGCAATATTAAATCATTTTTAATGGATGATGATTTTGAAAATGCATTACAATAATTTTTCGGTTCAGAGGGAAGATATTTATTAAAAGAATTTGGTTGGCTAACTGAAAAATGATTAATGGGTATGGATGATGCATAATACTGTTTATTTTGTAATTTTGTAAAATATTTACTAGAAATATTTAAATGTTCTGGGAAGATATTTAAAAATATTATTATTTTAAAAATACATTGTAGTATTTATATTATTTAAACATAAAAATACATGATAAATTTTAAATATAATCATTGATAATACATAATTATTAAATTAATTAATTATTAGTTATTAAAAATATATTTAATATAAATTAATCGTATTTCATGAAAACATTAATTCTCTTTACAAGCCGAAATATTTCTCTAAAAAATTATTTTCGATAAAAAACATGATCGGAATAGTCCTGAAATTTTTGACTTGGATAGCTCTCATACCATTTACCCATCGGAACGGACAACATTACACTTGATGGATTTTGATAAAAATTCGAAATACTGAGCTCTCTTTTCGTCTCCTTATTATTAAAATCATAACGATACAAACTTTGCTTCGAAAAAGGTGTTTTTTCCACCGAAATATTGGGTTTTAAAGGATTTATCATTTGCGACTGACAAAATGGATGTTTTACAAAAGTCGAATTATAGTCAGTGTCAGTCGAGAAGGCGACGTTGTCTTTCTTATATGTTGGATAAGGCATATATACACGAGTTGGTTTTTTCAGATCAAAATTCTTCTGATAGTCAGTTGGAGCACCTTGATTATTGATTATTTTAGCTTGACCTTTTGTTAAGCTCTTGCATTTCTTATTGTTCTCCTCTTTTTGAAAGTCGCCTTGATATACACTTGAAAGGATTTTATTTTTTTTATTTCCTTGAAAGAGGTAATCCAGTTGAGACAAGGGATGCTGCATTGGTATTGACTTTTCTGTTAAAATTATACTTTAATAAGGTTGTATTATTTTTTAAAAATCATGACTAAAAATTAATTATATGATTTGATTAATTAAAATAATAAGGTGCATGTTGCAGAATTTATATTGATTTTTCGTTCATTTTTAATTAATTTTTGTGGATTATTTTACAATTATTTTAAAATAAAAATTAATCACTTTTTTATAAAAATAATTTAAAATTAATTGTTAGCTGAAAATTAAACGGAGATACCGGGATTCGAGCCCGGTATCCTTCACATGCACATGGACTCATTCAATTTATCTCACATTAATTAATTGAAATATTTTCTAAAAGCCGGACAATAAAATTCAATTTTAGAACTTTCATAAAAAGTTAAGAGCTCTCACCCAGACAGACTTCAAATCTGTTCAAAAAAGGTTCAATCTAAATCCAGTAGGATATTAAATAAGGGTAGCATCCAATTCTTCATTTCCTATTATTTGGTTGACCCGTTGGTCCTGTTTACAACGTTTCCACATCTATTTTGACATTGTAAAGTTTAGTTTTGACAAAATTATCGGCTGAATAGAAAAATGTTATTAAAGAATGGATTGATGAAGACTGTTCGATCTCTAACAAAGATTACTGATAAATGTTTGAAAGCCTTTAATGTTAAGGTTTCAAAGACTACGATAAAAACTGTTATATCAGATTTTGATTTTTTTCAATATATAGAAAACCGACTAGCTTTGCTTAAAATAATTATGAAATCGGTCAATGTTCCTTTCCATAAAACTATAAGAATAAAGAAATTGATAGAGGAAAACGGTTTCAGTTTATTATTTTTACCTCTATACTCACTTTTTTAAAACCCCATTGAAAAGTTAATTTTCAAAATGGAAGAAAATTGTACTAAGAGAGAGACCGGAAAATGAAAATTCTTTAATGGGACTTATAAATAATGGATCAAGGCTTATTACAAGTGAAGACTGCTCCGGTGTCTATCGCAATATGGCTTCATACATTCCAAGATGTTTGAACAAAGAAAGTATTAGTGAATAAATGTATTTCTGTTTGAAATTTTTGATTTTTATAACGTTATAAACCTATATCTGTTGCAATTAACATTTTGTCAAAATAGAATTTACAATGTCAAAAAAACCTTAACGTTGTCACAATAGAGATGAAAACCGTGTATATGAAGAACGTGATACAGATAAGATTTCTTGATTTTTATCAGTACATTTTTATTTAATTAAAGCACAATGATAAAAAAATCAATTAAGGTGATATAACACTACTAAGACAATATTTGGATATTTTAAAAAGATATATGCACACCAAATATAATATAAAATAATTACTTCAAAAATAAATTTTTTAATTTAATAATTTATATAAAGTGATAAAAAATTTATAACTTTTATTAATTGGTAATTAATTATTTTCTGATATTCTTTACATCAATAATAATTTTAGTGCAAAAATAATTGATTAGAGATTTAAAATCAGGAAATTAAATATTTTAAAAGAATTTCACTTTGAAGATCAAAAAAGTTATTCGGTATTATTTTTACTAAAATAAATAATAATATGTTTTATTAAAATAAAATATTAACGAAAATAATCAGATAATATAGATCAATAGTGTTAAAAAATAAATTAAATCTTTAACATTAACAGTTTTTTCCTGTGAATGAAACAAAAAGTGATCTCATTTATATTTATAAGCATTCAAAGAATTTTATATATGAGAAACCTCAAATGTTTTGCATACTATAATAAAACATAATATAATATAATATAAAATAATATAAAAAAATTATCTACTTCGCATGAATAAATACTATATTTAGATGATAAGAAGCTTAATGAAATACAGATATTATGTTATGAATAATTAATCTTCTACCATAAGTACTTAAAATTATCATTCTATTTTTAGTGAAAGTAAATTCAAAAATTACTTGGATAAATTATATAGGATATTTGAATCTCTTCATAAAGAAACCTTCATATGAATCATCTCTATATAACGTCGTTTAATATTACGTTTAAAAATATATAAATAAATTTTAACAAAAATACCTCTATGGAACGTCACCTCTCAACAACTCCAAACATCTCTATAACTTTAAATTTTTAGGCCATAAATTTAAAATTTTTATCATTTATTTTAAAATTACCTCCACATAAAGTGAATTTAAAAATTAAAAAATTGTTTAAATAATGAAATATTAAATCTTTAGGCGCACGTTTAAATGAAGTCTGAGAAATCTAAATGGTACAAACTGACAATACAAAAAAGAAAGAAATCCATAAATTTGTAGATCAGAATATTAGTCCAAGTGAATTAGCAAAAATGTTTGCCATATCAAGAACAACTATAAATGTAATAATAAAATCCAAAAAAGTCATGGAAGATGCACTGATTAATGATAAATGCTCAAAACGTGCTTGGATAAAAGCCAAAAAACATAAGGATCTTGATATTTGGATCCCTGATAAATCAAAATCTTGATAAATAAAAAATAAATCTTGGATCTTGATAAATCTGTTTTGGCATAGTTCAAACAGATCAGGAATCAAAATGTTCCTTTGCGTGCTTTACTTTTAAAAGAAAAAGCAAAAGAATTGGCAATCATTTTAAATATTGACAATTTTCAAGCCATCCATTACTGGCTTGAAAAGTTTTTTTAAAAAAATTCAATAAAATTTAAAAGTATCCAAGATGAAGCTTGTTTTGTGCATAAACCATAATTGGCTGATTAGTAGATGGAAGTGATAAAAAGCGCTATTGAAAATTTTGACCAGTATTAAATTTTTAATGTCTATGAAAAAGGCCTATTTTGGAAATTATTACTAAATAAAACCTTGGCATTTTAAGGTGAACATTGTTCGGATGGGAAGTAAAGTAAAGATCGTTTTCCAAATAACGGCAAATTTTCTTATATATAACGTCATAAAAAATAATGACGGGAGACATTTTAAAGAGGTTTGACTGTATATAAAATATATAGATGAAAAGCTTGTAAATTCATCTCGTTGAAATTACAGAACTTTTCCTCAGAACACTGAATATCCCGAATTTAACGATTAATCATCATATTAAACATCAGATAATATTAGGTTGATTCATAAGTTTGTGCGTTTTCAATGAAAATATTAAGCATGTTTTACAGATAAGAATCTAGCAATCAAACAAATTTTATTCAGAAAAATAAAGACCATTATGTTCAACTGTCTTAATCTGACGATGTGGTAAATTGTAATTCCTTCTAAATGGGTAATTTTATTTTGCGTTACTCACGCAGTATGTGGACGAGCATTATCTTATTGCAGAAGCACCCGCTTTCTGTTGACTAAAGCAGGATATTTTATGGTTAATTTTTGGTACATCCAATCGAGTTGAGCAGAATATAACTCAGCAGTGATGGTCTGGACATATGGAAGTACTTCAAAGTGTATAATCATCTCAAAGTTCCACCACAAGCACAACATGATTTTTTTTCCGAACTTATCTTGTTTTGGAACAGTCTTAGGTATCTGGCCTGGATCCAACCATCGATTTTACCATTTTTAGTCGTACGTGACTATGCGATGTAAAAAGATTTCGTCATTTGGATTATTTAGCAATTGATGACAGATCGACAAGCGGCGTTCAGCTTGACTTGGCGTCAAATCATACGGTACTTCAGAAACGCACTTGTATCGCTTGTTATGTTGAGGTAAATGACGAATCACGGATGGTTGTAATGTTCTGGTCTTAGCCGACAATCTACGCGTAATATTTGATGGATTCATTTCTACAGCTTTAAGAATAGCTTCCGAATATACAGTGGTGGGAAGTCCACTGCGAGAATAATCATTGATGTCCATGAAGCATATATGGCTCTGAAATTCTCCTTCCAGTAATGTTTCAGAAGTACATGGATTGCTAATTTTATCCAAGCTTTTTTTCTGAATAAATATACAATAGCGCTCAAAAGTTTGTTAACATTAGAATTTTAAGTTTTCATAAGTAAATTTAGCTGTTACTAGACAATTATGTTAAATTTTTGTTGTTAAAATCTTCCTACATATGCCAAGAAATAAACTCTAAAAAATATTTTAAATTTATAAAATTTTAAATAATATAACAGCATAAACCATTAAAAACAAGCGCTTAAAAATTAGTTGTCATTTTATTTATAATCAATTTATAGTAAGATTATAAACTATTTTCTTAAAAAAATGTCTAAAAGTATTTAGTTTTAATCATGGTGAGAGCAAAAAATTATAGTAATGATATTAAGGAACGAGTTGTTATGGCAGTTTAAGAGGTAGAACACAAGCAATTTTTTCGCGCGATTTCGGTCTTAAGCGACATGTAATCAGCAATTAGGTCAACAAATTTAACAGAAATGGAAATATTTTTAATGCACCAATATCTGGAAGACCAAGGAAAAAAACTGCTCATCAAGATCGCATCATTATTCCTTCCTCAAAATCAAATCCACTAAAAACTGCTGTCGATATTGTCACAGAAATTAATCAAACTCATTCCAACGCATCAAATAAAATCAATGTTTCTACTGTAAAAAGACGTCTACAACCTGCTGGACTATTTTCAATACGTTCCAGCAAGAAACCTTTTATATCGAAGAAAAATCGAATGGCCCGATTGGAATTTGCTTGCCTTCATAAAGATTGGACATATCAAGATTGGTCTAAAGTGCTCTGGAGTAACGAAAGCCAATTTAATTTGTTATCTAGCGATGGTATTCTATATGTTCGTCGATCTGTTAACAAAAGATTTATTGTAAGATATCAGGTTCCGACTATTAAACACGGTGGAGGAAATGTTGTTTTTCCAGATATGAAGTTGGACTTCTTATTCAAATAAACGGCATCATGAACATGCAAATATATGATACCATAATTAAGGATAAAATGATTTCATTTGCAAAAATACACAGAATACATATAACGTAATATAATTAAAAGCAACATATGCATCTTTTTCTCAGCTTTCAAATGGTGTGCAACGTGTTAATATTTAAGCAAATAATATATTTAAAATTTGCTTTTAAGGTTTACATAGAAAAAACGCACGAACTTATGAATCAACCCAATATATTATGTAAAACCAACAACCAATACCTATGGATGTGCATATTTTTCAATGACGAACTCCAATATATTCATATTAATCAGTTAAATTAAATTCTTGGTTTTAAAGCCGAGCTTATATTACCACTGTGGTGTTCTTTAACACAAGAGGATATTATTGGGAAATACTTCTTCTAAGATATGGCCTATATTACGATGTATATTGAGATGACTTTTATGGTCATAAGTGCCTAAAACACATTTGGGAACCTGCGCACTATTCGAATATGGTAAGTAACATGATGAACAGAAAGGAGATACATATTGAGTCTTGATATACAGATATGATTATTCCTGCGGACAACTAAATAAAAAGTTGTGCCCCAACACTATTCTACATGAAATTAAATTTTAATTTTCTGCGCTGGCTTTAGTTAATAATTTTCTACAACATGCAAAAACTGTTTCTGATTATCTTTAAAATTTTTAATTTTATAGCAGTTTAAATAGCAAATTATTAAAAATTTTAAGGTGTTAACTTTTCTATGGACAGTAGTTTAGACAATTAATAAATTTATTGGTTTTTTTTAAAGTATCAATTCTGAAAATATTTTGGCTCAGAATAACACATAATAATAATATAATCAAAATAATAATAAAGCAAGCAGAATATTTATTTTGATATTCTGATTTTTTGGTATTATTTTTGTAGAAATATTTTATATTTTGTATTTTATATTTTATATTTTATATTTTATATTTTATATTTTATATTTTATATTTTATATTTTATATTTTATATTTTATGTTTTATATTTTATATTTTATAAATATATAAATTTTTGAACTGTATAATTTTCAAATTATAAACGCAAAAGAATTTTCTTCAAAAATGATAAACGTTTTATTGTGTTTAATAATTAACGTGGAAACTATTAGTTAACATTAAAATTCATTTCAACAATATTTAACAGGAAATATTTCAATATTTTTCTGACAGTTAATTAATCTTGATAAGATTTAATGAATAACATTCTGCGTTTCAGTTTATATATCCAGCATTTTTAAAATAATATTATTTTTAGTCGAAGATTGATTTATTCCTCTCGAAAATCAAAATATAACAATAGTCTCATTACAAAAATTTCGATTAATTGAACGTATGGCACAGCCTCAAATATGTCCAAATATATTTGAGTGTCTCAAAAGGGTTTAACGAAATATTGTTTGTAGTAGAAAAATATTTATTTATTTCTGATTGATGAAAGGGTTTGTGTACTTCTACTGTTAAATATACAATATCTGATAAGGTGAAATTAATAAAATTTTTTGGATTTTTAATATTGATTTTCATTAAAAGAAACGCAAAAAAGTTTCAGTTAACAACGATTACAAAAAATATAAATAATCTTCAATCAGTAAAGAGATAAAAAAATTAATTTAATTTCAGTGGAATTTTATTATTTTATGTTTTCCATACGCGTGTTATCTTTCGCTTTGCTTTATTTTATTTAAAAATAATTTTAAAGTGGTTTTATATTTTATTAAATAGTTTCGGACATTTTTTGCTGATTATCATGGGTTGATTTTGTTCAGATATTGTAGTGGTACATATTTTTTCGTGGTTTTAAATAATATGTATTTGTAAGCAGGAAAATTTTATTGAAAAATAAAAATGATATTCAATCAATAATCTAATTTCCACTATTATCCAGGACCTTCCCCATTCTATCTATTGGTTTGTCGAAAACTTTTTCAGAAATTGCTAGATTTAGTCTGAAAGAAATTGATCAATCTTTTTTAAGGTTCTCCTTTTTCTCAAGTGCCTTTCATTTCGTTATTCAGCGACTGTAAAAGATAAATCTGATTGCACAAGGTCTGTGACAAAATCTGGGGTATACCTAGGATTTTGAAAGATCTCCATATCGATCTCTGGGAGAATTGTTTTGATGTTATTTGTGAGTGCTTTATGATGGAGTTGACTTTGGCTAGTTTATCCTGTATTGTTTTTTATAATTTCGTTTACTTGAAGTAGTTGATTCATGAATAGATGTTTATCAACTTTCTGGTTTTGTGCATTATTTCCAAGATTATGAAAACGGCTCAAATCTATCAAACAGAGAACATGATATTTTTATACAAATCTTGTTTAATTCTGTACGTTGTTTTTTAGACAGGGTACAACCACTCCTTTTTGTATTTCGAGTTTATATACCAAAAATATATATCATATCTAATGATTAGTCGATAAAAAACTGCCCTTTATGGCTGTGTATTGTTAAGTGCGTGGCTAGATTTTGACCTGCAATCTTTAAAGGACGTTCTTTGCTTTTTAAGTTCAAGTTCTTGATTATAAAAATTTGATTTTACGTTGGGGAAGATTGTCAATGTATTTCTGTGTATTCGTTTGTTCATCGATGTTGCCACCACTGCAATGATGCTGTAAGCTTTTCTTACACCATTTCATGCTCATAATGTGGAAATACTTCTTTCCAAATTTTTCTGAAAATATTTCTAACTCTATAAAGTCTTATTATTCAACCTCTTTTCAAGTTGAATAAGTAGAAATATTGAATTCTTATTCCATTGATATTCTAATTAAAAATTGAGCGCTTTAATATTCATGAATTATTTATCTACATAGTTAAATGGTATACATACAGAAATGTGGATATCTGTTTAAAACAAGATTGATTGAACAATAAATGCAATCACACAGAGACCATTCACTAAGAATATGATGACATTAGTGAAAAATTAAAAAAAAGTCTCCTCAGTTATTCTTTTCATAATAATAATAATAATAATAATAATAATAATAAAAATAATAATAATAATAAAAATAATAAAAATAATAATAATAATAATAATAATAGGAATTAAGATATTTATTAAAAAAATATTAATATCAGAAAATATATTTTAAAAACTATACAAAACTACTTTTTAGTATGAATTATAGTTAGTAATTCTCTAAAGTAGAACCAAAGAATTAAAAAAGAACCTGACCTGTTTCCTTCTTAATAAATTCATTGTTATAATTGGTTATGGATTCCATTGGTGTTTTTGGAATCTGAATCTGATCAAGTCGCCTAATAAAATTATTTTTCCGATTTCTGCTGCTGAGTAAATAACTATCTCTGTACTCTGACGTATCATTGAATACACTAGGAGTGATTTCGTAACTCAGACTTGGACTGAAGCCTTTCAAATGTGATAATATAGGAAGCTCATATTGTGAAATGTATTCCGTTGACGGAAAGTCCACCCATTTGTTGGAACACCAAACCGGTCCACTTTGTGGAGATCTGTCTATTGAAGGTAGTCTGGGAATTTTCATTTTTTTTGTTTCTCACTCTGATTGTTATGAGATCAAATGATCAATGTATTGTATTAAATAAAAATCATCAGCAAAATGAATGAGCTTCTTGAACTATTAAATTAGACGCAATTAAAATGTTATATTTACTGAAGCACGAAGTTTTCATCGTTTTTTAATTAATTGCTTGGTAAGTCTTCTTGAAGTATTATTCATATAATGATATATTACAAGGTCTTAAAGTTATGAAACAGACTGAATATATGGTTTAATATTTATGGGTTACAGAGTGAAAATTAAAAAAGTATATTTATAAAACCTGGTGTATAAAATTTCATAAAAAATTTTTGCTTTGCCTAGTTTTACGCTGTGGTTATTATTTGATCACGTCGGGCTTACCAAATGTTAAGTTCTTACTGATTTTACGGAGTTAAAAATATCGAAATTGGTCTGTAGAAACTCAAAAAAATATCTTTTAACTCAGAAGAATTTATGGAGTGTAGTTTGGAACAACAAAATAAAATAAGAAAAAATCGATTTATATCAAATATTTTTTTTTGTAAAAATTTGGTCTGACAATTAAATTTAAATGAGAAATCCTAAATCCTTTCACAGTTATCCTGTAAGCTATGGAAAGGCCCTGGTGTAATTTACTAACCCTAACTGCTGTGTAAATTACTAAGAAAAAGAGAAATAGGGAGAATGTAAAAATAAAGAGAAAGGTAATCCTAATCAATAATGATTACCGGAGAATTAGATTTTAAATAAGTTTTAATTCACTTTTGTAAGCTTATAAAGTTTACCAAGTTTAAATGTATAATAGTTAAATAATAATAAGTTTAAGAATAATATTAATACTATAAATAAAAATAATTATTTTCAAAATGGTCATAAATTTCACTGCGATTCTTGAATTATCTAAGTGCTTATCTCGTTTTTAAATATATGATACGATATTTATACTGATATTAGATTTGTTTATGCTTCGTGGACTTTATGCTGGTCGACTGTCATGTTCGTGAAATAATATTATTGTTTTACTTTCTATAATGGTCTGTTTTTAATATTGTTATTTGACCTTTTAAATTAACGTTTTTATTTTTAAATTAAAATTTTTCCTTATATTATTTTTATTATTAATTTTTCCTTTTTTTTAGATTTCTGTTATATTTTCTTAGTTAATTTTCTATTTTTAGAAATCCATCTGTTTCTATTTTTACCTTTTTTATATTTATTAATTTATTATAATTAATTGCCAATAATAACAATAATAATATTGATAATTGTTAGGAGTTTATATTCTTTATATTTTAGAATTTCTAATTTTTACATAGGAAAAAATTACACAAAAATGATTTTATTATTTTTATAAAAATGAAATAACTAATTAAATTTTTCACAATTAAAATCAGATTTGTCACAATTATTAATTCTTTTTGAATCTCCACAGGAGATACTGAACCGATTTTCAGCAAGTACGAATGTATTCCCTAAACTTTGATACCAGATGGAGTTGCACAAAACTATGAAATATTTTACAACTGCATCGAATCACAATTGCTAGATGCTATCAATAGATGAGAGAAAATGACTGTCTTGAAAGTAGTCTAGGAGATTTGTGTGACAATTTGCAATAAATGGCAAACTGCAATCTTTCCTAAGTGTTTTCTACTTTGTAAATTCGAAGAAAAATTATCCAAATTCATTATCAAGGATTGCTTAGGACAAACAAAAAAATATTTTAAAAAATATATACTATATCCAGGAAAAGTAATGTATTTATTAAAAATACAGTTCGGCCGGTAATAATAGCACCACTGATGCAGACTTATGACTTTTTTCTCTATCATACATAGTAGGTTCAAAAAGTTCCGGGACAGCGCCGAAAAATTAGAGTTAAAGACTTTCAATGTGAAATACAACGTCAGGAATACTTAACCCAGACTTTCATCTAAATGCTACATTAATTTTATGTAATTCGCTTAAGTAATTGATTAACTGCATCAATTTTAATTTATAATCAACTTTAGCATTGTAATAATTTAAATTCTAATAATTGTAATTCTGAGAAAGGAAACAAAATAAAAAAAAAGAACAAAAAAGGAACAGCAATCAAATTTAATTTTAAATGTAGGAAAACAGCATTTTAATTGATACAAACAGCATATGGAAAATATTTCATAAGTCGCAAGGTCTTTGAATAGTTTTCAAGGTTAAAGTTTTACTATGAATCACTGGAGGATAATAAGAGACAGGGTCGTCCCATCTCCAAATATCAACAAAATATTGTGGATTTAGTTAGATCTGTAATGACAGGAAACTGCAGAATCGGCCTTAAAATGTTATCGGAAGATGTCGGTTTAAGCGTTAGATGTGTCCACAATATCGTTCATGACTTTCTCGAAAAACGAAAATTTTCTTCGAAATGCGTTACACACTTTTGACGTCAAATCAAAAGCTGCAGCGTGTACAAGCTTCACAATATTTTCTTTAATGTGCCGACTGCAATTCAAATTTTAAAACATTGATTAAACGTGGTCATCAACAAAAACACCAAACAGGCAAATGGTTTGGAAAGAATGAAAGAAGTCCGATAAAACTCAGAGAGACAGCCGAAAATTTAAACAATGCTTATTGTATTTTTGATTCGAGCGGAATTATCCCTCATGATTTGTTCCGCAAGACGGTAACTGGAGCACCTTTTGATCTTGAGTAAACAGTTTTTCATCAGAAAAGAACCATAACATATTTTTTGAATCTGGCTAGACAGAAAAAAGATAGTCAAGTGTATTATTTATTATGAATAAAACTATAAGGTTTTCAGTGTCAGATATTAAGCAGAGCTTGGTTAATATTGATATTAACAAATAAAACGTTTAACATCAGAAAGGGATTCAAATATTAAGCAAACCTTAGACTCAGTGTTTTTTATTTTTGATCTTGTATGTTGAACTTGTTAAATTATTTCTATATTATTTTCGTCTTTGAATAAAAGCTTAATATATA
>JBBMKC010198054.1:0-14416 GCA_037834085.1 Bipalium vagum | reverse complement strand
TTGCGGACCCTGATCTAATCTTGGCAATTTAGGTTCGCCATTGTCAAGATTAGATCCTTTTTTGGAAATAATTAATTTCCCTTCTTTTTTATTTGGATGTACTTTTAATTAATTAATTAACTATTATTATTAATTTATTATTATTATTATTATTAATTTATTTCTGACCCTCTTTCGGTCTTAATAATTAATTGATAATAACCAATCTAAACCCTATTGCAGCCTCTAACACAACAATATTATGATATATTATTAATAATATTGATAAAAAAATTTACAAAAAAAATTATAAAACTATCTTAAAAACTACTTTAAAAATCTCCCGATTTGACGGTTCCAGACTATTTCTTATGGGGATATCAAAAAGATTAAGTTTATATTAATCAACCAAAAATTATTACACAACTCAAAGGCAACATTTTGGAACAAATCGCTATGATCTCAATTGACTTGTACCAAAAAGTTATGCAAAATTCCATAAAAATAGCCCAAACTTGTAAGGCTACCAGAGGCGGTCATTCTAATGACATCATATTTAAAATATAAATTTTTGTAATATCTGTGTATAAATAAAGGTATAAATAGAATTATTTGGCTTTATAATTTTTATGTACGGATAAATTGCGACTTAAGGTAGTAAAGCTTCTTTCAGAAGACCCTGTATATAAAAGTTTTTTAAAAAATTAAATAAATAACTTTTGTTATATAAAATGGAAGCAACATTACAGAAATTAGTAAATATTTTATTACAGAAATATTCAACATCTTTTATTAAAAAAGTGAAAAACCTTATTATTTTCAAATTACAAATTGTATTACCAGGTTGAGTCAAAAGTCATTAGCGTTTTTATTCAATATATTCAATTACAAGAATAACAAAAAAAAATCACAATCATTCCTCAAAGTACTTTTCAGTTACTTGGAGCCACCTTATTATTCCATTAATTCTATATTCCAATAATTCAATTTTTTCTTCAATATGACTAATTTTTTTAAAAACAAAACTGCATTATTTATTTGTTCTTCTTTTTTTATTAACTTTTCTGCTTGTGAATAAAAATTATTTATTTATATTTAATTTTCATTTGTTTCTGAATTAATTTTGACGTGGTGAAAAAAATTACATATAATAAAATTTTGATAATTAAATTCTTTAAAAAATTTTTAAAATACAATCAAATTAGATCTATTAGTTCTATTAGTTATCAATTTAAAAAAATTAAAAATTGAACGAAGAAATCCGTTTTGATATTACAAATAGAAAAAATAAAGTAAATTTAAGTGATGAAGCAAATGAAATTCAACCACAGAATAAATTAGACGAAACTTAAGAAATCTAATTCTTATAATGTAATGTAATGGAAATGTATTTTACAGGAAGAAAAGATTATTATTTAATCTTGAGTAATATATTTTTAGAGATATTAAATGTTTTGTAATATATTAAAGTCAATAATTTTTGATTTACCATTAGAGGAATAAAAGAAATATTACAAATGTGTTTATTTTATATATATTATCAAAATCTAATAAAAATAAATTTATTCCAAAATATTAGCTCATTTTATTGAAGACTTTGAATATTTGTACAATTTTCGTTTGAATAAATTTTTTTTAAATATAGAAGATGACAAGGTTTTACTTTTTGGTTTTAAAGTTGTTATAATCACCTGAAGAGTAGTCGAAATGTATTGGATTTTCAAAAATAATTTTGAGTATATCTAAAAATAGTTTCAAAAACTTCAATTTGGAATTGAAGTTTATTTAAAGAGTATTACCAACAATTAAGTAAAATCAAGTACAGTGGACTTCGTCTATTACGATGTTGTCGGGATTTCCATCATCGTAATAAACGATAAAAGAAACGAGTTATCATATTATGCGATATCGTATTAACCGACTTCCACTGTAGTTTAAGGACTACAAAATTGTGATAATATGTAATATATAAGGAAAAACCTTTCTTCGTTATGTTAACCTCAAAAGTGTACTTAAAGCGAATTTTATATAGAATTGAAGTTATTTTCAACGTATACCTGGTATATTGATTTTATTTTTTCTAAAAAGTCGGTGCTGGATTATTTTTACAGATTCCCCCTTTTGTATATATTTCAGTGAACCGTTGAAGCTCAACTTATAGTCCAGGAAATTGAGAACAAAAGTGGTGGGACAGATAATTTTCTGTTATTATTTTTCGTTGTTTGTTTATTAATTTTTAAATCTATGTTTGATTACGTTTATTCTAAAATATCTAATTGACAATTTCAAAATTTATTGTGACAATATATATTGACATTACTGTTATCTGATTGCTCAGCTGGCAATCTCACAAAACCTGATCTTCATAAGACTACACAATTAAATCTTCATTGTTCGTAAATCCCTTGCTTTTCTCGTCAAGTCGTTTTGTTGAATTTCTGAAATGCATTTTACTTCTTTCGTGGTGGATTGTATCTTTTTAGAAATATTTTTTTCACAAATTCACAAATACCTTTTTGAAATTTTTCAATATTGTAAATGTAAAAGATTCGGAGGTTTGAAAAACTGCTTTACCTTAGTTCTATTGATTTTTTAAACGGCGTTAAAATCAAATTTAACAGTGAAAATAAATTATTAAAAAGCTTAGTCTCAAAGGTCATTTCAATGAAGATAAGTTATTTGAAGTATAACTTTATTAATAAACACAATTTTTATTGTAACTGCAATCTTAATTGTAATATTTCGTGTCTTACTTATGACATACAGTACCCCAGCTAAACAAAAGTTAATGTAATGATAAAAGAATTTCAAATATCGCACATAGGTCTACAGAGACAGTACAGCAAAATAAAAACTAAATAATTGAAGATTAATTAACTGTTGAAAAGTTTAAGTTTCTGAATGGTCATTATCTATAAAAAGTACTGTTATCAGTCTTCTCAACGAACTTATTCTCAACTAAGAGATTTTTTCACCGATTTAAACAAAAAATTTAAATTAATTTCCTTTTTTTTACTACTTCAAAATCAAAAAATATCGACAGAATTCTTCAAATGTTTAAACTTTTTATTTGTACATATTAAAACAAAAATGCTTTTTCAATCATATTATTGATTCTACAATAATAATTTATACGTTTGTACAAATTGCTGAAACATAAATCTAATGAAAAAGTAAAATATAAAAATATTAGTTTGATTTCGATTGGTGTAATTTTTCTGCTGTCATTATTATTATTATAATTATTTATTTATTTTTATTAAAGATCTTCAGTAAGAGTTAAGGTTTTCTTAGGCACAGCCTGATTATCATATTGACATAAATATCGAAGACTGAAATCCGTTCATCTTGAATTAATAATTGATGAAACGGAAATATATTCAGCAGTTTTATTATTATTATTATTATTTATTATTATTGTCAGTATTATTAAATAAGTATGATACTTAGAATTTTTATATTTCTGTATATATGGAATGAAGCTCAGTTTTTTTTTGGAAGAAATCTGCTATTATAATCTTTATATCAAGTATTTTGGTAGAACTTTTTCTGGGTTTTGAAGTCAATAAAATGATCTGGAGTACTGGATAAGTGAGGCATCGGTAAGAGAACGGATTTTGGGTACGAGTTTCCCGGTATGTCGTACGTCTGACTGTCGGAATAGACGGCGGCCTCGTAAGTAGTATAACCACTGGGCGGTAAAATCGATTTGCGATTAATATGTCGATTGATAAATACAAATTTATATATCAAGAAGAACAGAATCAAAGTGACGGCAAACGTTCCAAATACTGCTCCGAACATTTCCAGCAATGTAAATCGTTTTTGAAACAGATAATTGTCTTCTTCCGACTTTGGCCAGCTGTCAATGGTGGACTGATAGAAGGATTTGTCACGCTTCAATGATTTATCATTCGGCGGCCAACTGATCCTCACGATGGCCGTTGCGTTTCCGTTTTGATTTTTTGCAATGCACTGAAATGAGTCGATGGAATTGTTCTTTTGGATCAGCAAAGTCTCAACGTGAACCTTTTTCTGGTTCAGATTATTATAGTCGTTGAAGTTGTCATTGTTGGTTAAGGAATTCAGCATGGACGACAAACGTTTGCCTATTCCGTTGATTAAATATGTGAACCAGTTGATAGTCATTTCGTCTTCATCAACATTCTGAAGGGCAGAACAGCTCAGCTCGGTCTCCGTGGCTGAATGAAAGTCGATTTTCAATTGAGTCAAATTTGGGGGATCGCAGTTGAACATGGTCAACGAAATGTCATGCATATACTTTCCTTCCATATACTTGGGACCCTTGCAAATGGGTGAAAATTCCGGATCGTCATAAGAAAACACTTTATCTTTCGACTTTCCATTTGCCATTCGATATTTGTACATTTCCGTCAACCATCTCATGGAGCATGAGCAATAAAAAGGGTTCTGGTGTAAACTTATGGTTTCCAGATTCTTGAAATGAGTTTGATATCGCTGGTCGAGTACAATCAGTTTGTTGTTATCCAGAAAAAGCTTCTTCAGATAAGGCATAATCGGCTTCAATAAATCATATGGTACGTCTTCAAATGAAGAATGAGACATGTGCAAAGCATCTACTTTGAGATCGACAAAAGCATCTATGGACAGTTTGAGATTGTCGTTGTGATCGAGTTTCAATAATTTCAGATTCAGACCGGAAAAGGAGCGAGATTCTATGTACAAATGACTGTTATAGGTCATATCGAAATGGATCAGAGAGGTCAAGTCGGAAAATGTTTCCGACTTGATTCGATTAATGTTGGACATTCTGATAGTCAGATGTTGGAGATTTATGTACGGAGGGCGAATGTGAGAAAAATTACTTCGAGAGAGAAAGGTGTTTAAGAACTGCTGGTTTATTAATATCAGTCGTTTGACAGTCCTGCTCATAACCTGCGGTATTGTCTCGAATCCAGATTTGGAACAGGAAATTGAGTCGTCGACACAGGCCTCGCAATATTTACCGCAATAATCGACCTGGGAGGACAAGATACATGAACAAATATTAAGTATCAAGAGGAGATATTTCTTGTCATTGGACATCGTTGGCGATCTGAATGACGAGGAATTTTATTTTTATGCAATAAAATCAGAATTAATTAATTAAGTTAAATGTAATTGCAAAATGGCCAAATTGTTAAATTTTAATTATAATTAATTATTATTATTATTTATTATTATTATTTGTTTATTATTATTATTTTTTATTATTATTTTTTTTAATTTTTATTATTACTAAAGTAAATTACAAGTGATTCATTATTTTTAAGTCATAAATAATATTCAACAGAAAAGTCATTAAAATAATTATTAGAACATTAATATGGACAATATAACGTTATTGTATATATCGTTTTTACAATTTAATATTTGATTTATTCTTATCATTTTATTTGAAATACTTTTGTTTTAATATTCAAGCTTTCAAATCTCACTTTCATAACATTGAGAAATTTTCGAGACCAAATTGGTTATTCTATTAATAAAACAAACTGCTCACTCTTTACAAAATTATGTTTTACCTTAAGTATCTTTTATTTACTATAAATAATACATATTTTTTTATTTTTAATAAATCAATATCATTGTATTTAAAAGAATTATTGATTATAATTATTATCTGAAGATTCCAGCTTCGTGTCCTGGTGCGTTGGTCAAATTAGTTACTTTCACATTATCGATATTGCTCGACCCTAGTATTTATTTCACGAAAATAATTGAATAGTTGAAAAGTAGCGCCTTTTATTTAATATTTAAAGAAATTGAAACGCTTTGAAATGCTTTATCCTTCTTTCAAATAATTGAAAAACCGATTAATTGTTTCGCATTTTTGGTAGACAATTTTTTCGGAGGAATGCATGTGTTTTTCAAAACAATTGTGCTCAGTTGTAGTCTTTAGGGTTGCTCTGCAAGGGATTTAATGAAAAGCAAATGGCGATCCGCCTGAGGAGCTCATTTGCAAATTACGGCCATCTTTCTGCTCATTGATATTAGTAAGAAAATTTAAAGAAATTAGTTATTTATAAAATTTTTATAAGGCTTAATTTTATTATTTATTTTAAAAACCTATAAATTTATTTAAATTACAAAAAATTATTTTACATTTAATACATTATATATTTAATAGATTATATTTAATATATTACTTTGAAAATTAAATTTTTGATTTACATTAATTTAAATTTAAACGTCATACATTTAATAGACTAAAATATAAAATTTTAATATAACTGAAACATTGATCTGATCAATAAAAGGTATTATTTTATAATGCAATGTATATTTAATATCGATTAAATTTATAATATTTTTTATTAATTTTAATTAATTAATTGATTTATTTACTTAAGAAAAACTTCGATATGAATTGAGCTGGAAGTAAAATTAATTAAACTAAAATCATTGATTAAATTTCAAATATTGCTTAGAAAGTGAAGTGAAATAATTATATAATGATAATAATTTTTTGTTATATTTTTATATGATAAATAATTCTGTCTGTAAATTGAGACTTAAGTGATTTGTTTTTTTTGAAAAAAAAAATATAAATAATAAAAATAAATAATTTTTGAGAGAATTTTGTGCAAAACCCATCGTCGATTTGCAAACTACTTATTTGCATCTACCAATTCAACCAGACTCTTTAGTTTCATTAAAATTCCATTATGCCACTTTAAATTTATCAGAACAATTTACAATTTTCAAGACTACTTAGAATCTTCTCCTCCTTCTCTTTATGAGTTTCGTCCAATGTTCAATCATCATTACCATAGCAGATTTACGAAGTCCGGCTTAGGTGAAGAGCGCTAATTTTCCAAGATAAAAACATAATTATTATAATATCAGAATAATTTCATTCTCATCTCTTTCAATAGAACGCTGTTGGTCCAGAGCTGTCACAATAATATTTTTTAAATAAAGAAAAGCTCCATGTTCATCAGCAGTCAGCTCTCAACGTTTTGGTCATTCAGATCGGATTTTATGAAAATATATTTTTATTTACATAATAGATATAATATTAAAATAACGGATTTAATTCAACAATGATTATAATTTTTTATTGTCTAAGTCATTTTCATTTTCCAACTGTGCCACATAATTGGTTTAATTAATTGAAATAATTAAAATCGTTTGGTTAACATATAATTTATATTAATTATTTCTTAAATGAGAATTATTAATTAATTGTGTGTTAATTAATTTTGTTCTTTTTTTAAATTTGTCAAATAAATTCACAAATAATAAAATCTAAAATATTAATATTAATAATTTTTTATAATAATAAATTATTTAATATATATTTAATCCAATAAGAGTAATAATAATAAGCTAATCTAATAATTATTATTGTCGTCTCACTTTTATTTCTAATAAAAATATCTTTTTAATTTAATCATATAAGATTTATTTATATTAAATAAGGGAAATAAAATATAAATAAAAAAATAATGTACATGCACTACGGCTCATAAAAAAGTTACCTTTAAATTTTCAATAATTTGTTATTTAACCTGTTATAAAATCAACCTTTTTAAAGATAATCACAAACGGTTTTATGCATGTTGTTTATTGCATTAGTAACTAAAACCAGTAGACAGGTCTTAATTTAATTTCATGTAGGGATAAAACTTTTAAGTAAAGGTGTGTAATTTATTTAGTTGTCCGCAAATATAATCATATTACTGTAGGTATTTATTAAAGGTTAAAGTTTTTATGTATGACAATTTATATTTTATATAAATTAAATAAATATAAAATTTATAAATTAAATAAATATAAAATATATAAATTAAATAAATATAAAATATATAAATTAAATAAATGTAAAATATATTTTAGATGGTATAATTTATAATAAAATAAATAAATTTGTAACATTATTTCTATTTTTATAATAAAAAAATATTTTAAAATTAATTTTTCTAACAAAAGGCTCATAATTCTATACCAAAAACGAAAAGAAATAAAATTATCGAAAAATTAATTATTAATTATTATTTAATCAAATTATATTTTTTTATTACCATCCAAATTTAAAACTCATTAAATAGTAAATTGGAAAATTTATTAAATTAAAAAAAATACATTTTACCGATCCCACAAAAACACAGTGCAATTCCACAGAAAGAAAACAGAGAATAATAATGAAAATTGTTTTTGTTGAAAATATTGGAAATTATCGGAAAAAAAATTGAACGAAATTGATAATAAAATATTCATTGAAAAATTTTGGATTTAATTTTATTGGAAAAATGAAAATTTGTAAAATCGCTTGTAAAATTAGAGGCATTTGCAATCATTTCCAGATCATTCATTTTAAAACCGTTCTGGATGAAAATTAATTATTTATTTTAATTAGCTTCTCTTTTGGCAAAAAACGATGGAAATATTTTTAAAAATTAAAAATTTCGCAAAATTTTTTATTCAATAAATAAAGATTTTTTAAAATCTCAATTGGAAATTGATTTTGTTTTTTTTCTAAAATTTTTTTTTTAAAAAAAAACTTTTCCGCATTTTATTTTTATGGAGATCAAAGGAATAATGGATTTCTTTCTTTTGGTTTGGAAATTATATTTTTTAATTAATAATTACATTTTAATTCATTTTACACGGAACGATAAATAAAAAAATAAATTGGAGAATAAATAATATAATAAAATAATATAAATAAAGTTTTTTTTTCATAAACAGATGATGAATGAGAGTGAAATTGTATACCTAATTGGCTCATTTATTTTTGACTGGAAACTGAATATATGAAGATGAAATATAATCAAAAGACTTTTGATATGATTTATTATAAAAGATGAAGTCGCAACATTTTTCATTTGATATGTAATTGTAGTAAAGAAGAACTACAGGTTATTTATGGCCAAATGTGTGACCCAAATTTTGGTTATGAAAATGTACGAATGAATTTTTATTACTAATAAATATATATATATATATGTATATTATTTTTTTTCAAGGACAGAAATTTGGCACTCGATTTTATTACAATATTTATATTCTATAAAAAAATATCTGAAAGAAAAACAGTCCTCTATAAAGGTTTAGTAATATTGAGTTTTGTTTTAATGAATCAACCAAAATTAATTGAAAATTTTCAATTTAAATATATTATTAATTATTCACTGAGATCTTTATTTTCAATTTACCTCCGATTTGTTCATTATTAACGAAATTTTTATTAATTCATAAAAATTACTAAAATAATTTTATCTGAATGATAATCTTTTCAACTTAATCTGATCACAGTCAGGAGTGGGCCAGTGAAGGCAAATCAAGCAAAACGACAGATTAATTAAAACGTAATATGAATTAAATGAAAACACATTCTCAATACTTAATTTAAGGTATGAGAAGGTCAAATTCAGAGTGACCGTGTCAAATACCAAATATGTGAGGCAAAGCAAACTGACATTTTCATGTTTTTGGATTAAGTAAGTGTCTATTCCTTCTATCCCTTCGTGATATTTTAAAGGTAGAAATAGTATAAGCGATTTTGTAAGAGAAAATGGTCATGTAATTATTCATGTAACGATTTTTCCACTTCCGGTCTTAAAACGTTACATTAAATGTGTGAAAACCATGATATATTTTATTTAATGTTTTATAAAGAAGAATTAATGCAAAAAAAAATATAAATATTAGAAAAAATTCTAATTTAATTTAGATTTATTTTTCAAATTATTTTACATTTCCTCAAATTTTATAAATAAATAAAATTAAATTCCAAATCAATTCAAAGGCAGTTTTAATTAAAAACTAATCAGGCACAGCGATACTTATAAAATATATAGAATCACTTATTAGGATGGTGCTTAATTTTTAAATAACTTTTAATATTTATTTTGGAAAAATAGGCATACGTTAAAATCAATCAAAATATTTTCCATCGGTAAAAATAAATTTCTTCAATTATTCTGACAATGAGGATATTCTTCGATAAAATGATATTCACGAGAACTATTTCTTCTGTTTGGCAAGATAATACCTTCAGTCAAAATTTTGAACTCCAAATTCATTTCTCTTTGAAGTTTCTCTAGCGCATGGGGCTATCTGGAAATTGCTGATCTATATATGTTTACTGTCATAGCCAACTGTTTCTCTGTTTGATGGATTATTATTCTTTAAATCTTGCAATTCTCTTTTTAAACGTTTTTGGCAAACTTTGTTGTTCTTTCCATTTTAAACCGAAGTCCTCTGATTTAAATTTTCTTAACTAGAATTTGCAGTTTGACAACGATGAGTCCTCATCAGCACATGTTTCCACTACTGATTTCTACAAAACATTAGTAATAATTTTAAATGTAATTTTGAACTATTTATTTATCGAGCCTTCTTAAAGTCTTTATTCAAACAAATATCATTTATAAACCCACTCTCATTAAATATTCAGATATTTTAAAAAATTGTTACTTTGACTTTATTACAAACGTAATTAACATTATTGGTTATTTTAATTTTAGATCAGAATTAATAGACCCTCCAAATAAATCATGACTACCAATATAAAAATTGTAATTAAAAAAAATAATTTCTATTCTTAATATTTTACAAAAATATTCAGACAGGTATGGATAATATTAAGTCTAACACAGCGATTGGAATATTAAGATTACAAATTACAAAAGCTTTAATATTAATAATAGCAAGGAATTATAGTTGGGACAGTGTGGAAGTTAATAAACTTAGAGCTTGGAAATCAATTGATTTCATAAAATACAAAAAAGCTTTGATTTCAGCGATTTCTGATAGAAAATATCAGTTATGCAAACGACCATGGATGTGTGCAGATCAGTTTAAGGGTTGTTAGCATTTGATGAACATAGACTCATTTAAAATACAAAGAGAATACACTTAAAAGGTGAACATAATCATATGAAATTATTTGTGTATAAAGGAGAAAACGTAAAACACTGAAAATGTGGGAGAATGAAGTTAGTGAGAAAAGTAAGCTTGACTGAAAAATGAAACAGAAATCATACAAAAATATTATGGAGATCAAACTAAGACAATGTCTACAGCAAGAAAGTTAGGTTGTTGAATATGTGTCGTTTTATGCTGCATTCTGAAATTCAATATCCGGTAAAATGGTTCACTAGAAGCCTTTTTTTAAAATATTTTTTTATAATTAAATAATTGCAACATAAGCCACCATTCACACTGGGCACGGTGGAAATCCTTATGGCTAAGTCTAACATTGCCAGATCAATGAAAAACACATTATTAACAATAGTTAACGATTGAAAAGTTTGGGAACATCGGAAAATATTCCAGATAAAAAATGGCAACCTTTTGTGTCAGTCAATACAAAATTCTTTGGCTAATATACGCATAAAAATTGAATATAATCCTTGTATGTAATCTTGAACGAAGCAAATCACCAAATCCATGGACTAAAGCTTAATAAATTTCCTGGGCTTATACAATAGATAAAAGCAAAATATTGTGATTGATAGGTTGGGTTGTCTTTTCTTCTAAATTATTCAATTAAACAATTAACACGAAAACATTTTTTGAAAATCTCTTATTCTTTCAGAACTTAATAATTAAAACAAATACTCTCAATTATCGCCCAATGACCAATTAGCACACAGTAATGATTGGACAAATCTTTGCTTTCGAAGAAGTGTGGAATGTGAGTAAATATCACCGTAAACATTTTGCCAAATGTGATCCACTATCAAACAATAACCACGGTATTGGAATTTATTACTGTTCTGCTTAAATTATTTTATGGAGAATAATGAAAATCTTTTAGAAAAATGTGAATAACCACAAATACTATTTGATAAATTTAAATGATTTACATATTCTTTCAGAAATTTGGGACTACGTTTATTAAACGACATAGATACCAATATTTTTATGAAATGATCAACAATATTATCTGATGATGAAAAGAACAATAACAATATGCATGTCTATAATAATATGACCACGTAAAATTAATATCAATATTTCTTTATGAAATACGAGTGTAATTAGATCCAATGGTTTATTAAAATTAGAAGTTTGATCCACAGAAGCTCCATAAGAAAATTATCTCTTTCAATATTTTTCTCACCTTTTATGATCCTTATTTTTAATTTAATTTTATTATTGGGGCTTTCTACGTTTTCATTATGTCTATTTTCATTATAATCAACAAAATTATACTTGTGTGCAACTGACTTATGAGTAAAGTTATTGTTACTCTTTAGTAAATTTTGGCTTCAATTGTATGGATAATACGATTAGTTTGTAAAGAAATAAATGGCGGTTTTCAACATTGAACTTCAAATGAACAAATCACAACTTAAGCAAAATTTTATTTATCAAAATTGAAACCATTACATTGTACACATTTCTCCCATAAAGTCACAAGCTTATTTATCCTCAGTTGATAAAAATCTGGAGTTTGAGATTTTACAAAATCTTCATAGGCTTTAATGGCAGCATCATCATTGAGGAAGGTCCTCTAGATGAAGAACTTGTCAAAATGTTTGAAGAAATAATAATCAGTATGAAAGAGGTATGGTTCAATTTTTGTACACTAGATTGCGAGATGCGTGGTCTGGCGTTATCATGAAGGAGCAATGTGCCTTCTCAATTGACCAAGACTGGGTGGATGAACTTTTGATATATTTCTTCAGTTTCCACACAATTATTTTCGACGGTAATTGTCTGATCACATTTCAAGAATTTATAATGCAACAAATCAGTGGAACACTACAAAAAAGTCACCAAATCTTTCGTTGACATTAAGGAAAAATTTTACGAGGCTCATGTTTATCTAACCACTGATGAGAACGTCGGCGGTTGTCATACAGGATTCATTTCTCATAACATGTCACAATGCGATCGAGGAAAGGTTTCTTTTGTTGAGCAAAAGAAGTGCTGACGAGACCTCAAAATGACAATTTTTTCTGTCCAATCGTGTAGAACCCATTTGTCGAGTTTCTTTGACATTCATATTTCTCGCCGATGGTTGGAAACAATCATCGTTGAAACACATAGCACTTACCAAAACATTTTTCCTAACTTATTTTTTAAAAAAAGATTTCGCTTTAAGATATAAACAAATTTAAATTAATATAACACAATTAAGTTTTTCGCAACCTAATACCAGGCAGTACAATTTCATTGACCAATCATCAATACAAAGTGCCCAATATTCTTCCTCTGAACTTGTCCCCTATGTGCTTTAACTTTGTGATTAAACATCATTTCATCTATCTACACTGGACGCCCCTCTTCACCTAAATTCATGACATTTTGTTCCATATGAACACAAACCTTCTCAATAAACAGCTTTCTCAGTCTACTTGTTTTAATTGGAATTATTTTTAAAATTTGATAATTTAAGAATACTGTTGACCAAACAATTTTTTTGCATTATTTCTTTTAAATCAATTTTTAAATCAACAAAAGTAATCATTTAATAATTTTGGTACGAAATTTGTTTAAAAGATGTCTCCATATAAATCAGAACTTTGTGAAGTTCGGTGCACCTTGCACTACCATTTTTAATTGATATCGAGATTAACAACAGTTCCGAAAGCATTTATCACATCTCCTATCATTGGCTGAAATAAATCAATGATATTCAGTAATAAAATCAATTGATTAAAACAACAAAAGGCTAATTTTTCAAATAAGCTATAAAATCTATATTTTCATTTATACAAACATATCAATAATTTTTACATTTTCAATTAGAGATAAATTTTGAATATATATCTGAATATTTTAATATTGATAAAAATATTTTGATATTCAATTACAAAATGTGACATTGGAAGAAAAAATTAAAACTCCTTTTTGTCACCATAGAGAAATGATAAACCTCAATGGCAAAAGAGAGTAATCCTTATGTTTTCCTTTGAGACCGGTCGTTTGTTTATTTGAATGAAAATTAAAAATATAATTAAATTACAGAGAAGGCAGTTTTTCTACGAAAAATAAGAATTAAAAAATAAAAGTTTATTTATTATTATTTTTATTATTATTATTATTATTATTATTCTGATCTAGTATAAAATATCTGATAAATTAATTGTGTTGGGAAAAGTCAGTGAAAAAAGATGATGGTTTCAAATTTTGTCTTAATTTTAAATTAATCCTTTTTAAAAGGAAAAAAGAATTAATTTTTGACATTATTCATTAAAGACATTAATAATTATTATTTATATATATTTTTTATGTAAGTTTCAGTTTCCCTGGTTTTCAAACCGACGCTTTTTAATGATTTCGATTTCTTAAAAACTATTTTAATTCATCTGATGTTGTTTTAATTCCCCAGTGGGGCTGTTAATGAAAAATTTAATGTGATATATTGTTTAATGTCAATTTATTTTCACTAATGACGAAGAATAATTTTATTCTTATGATTTTTAATAAACTAATGAAGGCTTTCAATTATTAT
>JBBMKC010198053.1:0-24952 GCA_037834085.1 Bipalium vagum | reverse complement strand
AACTGCTTTTGCGAGTTGGAAAGAACGCTGGACCAGGTGCGTACAGATGGAAGGTGGATATATTGAATGATCCTAAACCATAGACATATATGTGGAGTTTAGATGTACCAAGTTTAATTTTTGTATGTTGTTAATAAAAAGTGTTATTAAATATTGTGCATTACTTATTGACCGAACCTTGTATTTATAATTAATATAATTTTTTCTCAAATTTCAAAAGAGCTCATTCTTGCAAAGAATCCAACCTTTCCAGATTGATTTCAATGATAAATTATAAATATTGAGTAATAATAATAATTAATTATTTTTAAAATTTTTTGCCAATTCAGCATGTCATTTAATTTTAATTTTACTCGGAAAAATATATGAATTTTTTCTTAAAAATAGTATAAATAGTTAAAAAATTGCACTCGAGAATCAACAAACAAATATTTGTTCTTTTATGTTAGAACGTTTTCAATAATTTCAAGGAAATAAAATTGCTTCTTTAATGGAAAAATCAAACAGAAAAATATCTCCAAATTGATTATTTCCTGTAGGACGTGTTATAAAACTATTGATGAAAACTGGATTTGAGGAACATATTCTAATTATAATACATAATTTTTATTAAATATAAATACATTTTATTTATTAAAATTATTATAAATCATAATTGAGATTTGTCTAATATTTCGTTGTATAATTTTATTTACTAATTTGATAACAGTATCCATGAAAATTTTTAAAATAAATAAAAAAAATTAATAGAAAGAATGAAAATCTTTTTACATCTCAAATTTCGTTCTTATTTTCAACAAGATGGTGCAGCAATACAGTTCCCGATTTGTTTGAGAGATTTTATAAATCAAAACTTTAACAAACATGAATTGCTCGCGGTGGCACACTCTTTTTGCCAGCAAAATTTCCTGATTTAACTCCAATAGGCTATTTTTCTTTAGTGGTATTTAGAGAATAATGTTTATATACACCAGCCAAGGAATCCACAGCAATTAGAAACAATATTTATTCAGGAATGTTTGAATTATAATACGCATTATAATGTGTCAAAATGCTATGACTGCTTTTATTGATCACCTTGTCAAAAATACATACATTGGTCGCAAACAACTTGAATAAAATAAAACAGAATGATTTACTAGTTGTTCATCAAAAATATTTCATGATATTTAAAATATGAATTTTTATCATACAATATATTTCCAATAAGTTTTGGGACACCCTGTATGTTGTCAAGCTTTTAGATGTACAAGTATAGCTCAACCTTAATACAAAATACGGAATACAATCAATGGTTTAATTGGAAATATTAAGATAAGGAGTTGCAGTTTTTAAATATATATTTTATATAAAGATTTAATACAACGACCTCTCATCCAAAATGGACTGAAAGTGTTCATTTAAAGTCAGTCACCATTAGCTGCATATGCTTTCAAAAGTCCTATGCTTTTACCCAATTGGTAAAAACACCAATAATTATCAAGATAGATAAAAAGATTGATAAAAATTAATTGATCCTCGATCGAAATTCTCCAAAGAATTCACTGATATTAATGTATGATCTAACTGAAAACATTGTATAATATCGATAAAAGTTTATGTACAAAATTGACAGTGTATTTTTTCATTTGATATTGAAATAGTTTCATTTAAAACGTGTCAAAATTATATGACTTGATCGCCTTGTGCAAAAAACTGAGCTTGGTAGCAAAAAGTTGAGTAAAATAAAACTTAGAATGTTTTACTAGTCTCTTAAAAAGTCAATAAATTCATTATTTTAGTTGTAATAATAAAATATAAGCAATGCAAAGAATATATCTGTTTTATGATCAAGGTGTTTTTTCTTTACTCGAGATCATTGAAATGATTTACTATTTATATCGATCAAACACAGTTTTTTTGGAAAATAAGAATAAGCTTTCAGAAGAAAAAGAAGTAATCCAATTCTGATTTGGATTTTGCATTAGCATCTTTTTATGATCTATTGTAATTTGTTTTAAGCAACTTCTATATAGTTTGTCTAAATATGTACATTATGTCTTCATTAAAAAAATCATTTTTTCTTCGTTTAATTTTTTCTTTTTATTCTTTAACAGGCAAAACTTTTTGAACGACTAATACCAATGAATTTGTTCACCGAAGTTGTCTATTAAAAATGTTACTAATTATAGATTGCTTTATTTTATGTGAATATTTCAGTGAATATAATATTTCTAGTACTTTTGTTAATAATCCAATATTTTGTTAACATCCAAATCAAAGCTCAGTAATTTGTTTCTGGTAACCAAAGATGTATAGGGTTTAGCATTGTACTGAGAAACCAACTGCCAATGATTTATTATTTTCAGATGCTTTTCTTAAATTTTTTCCCTCAATTTTGTAAACTATATTTGTTATATTTAATAAAAGAAATAACAACCTTAATGGAAAAGTTTAAAAACATCTTTACTTATATGTTTTTGTTTATATAATATTTCTATAATTATTTATAATTTATAATATATAAAATTATATTACAATAAATAATTATTTAAATAGAAAAATTAAAAATAAATTGTCCCAGACTTATGAAATTTATTCATAATATTAATATTGTATATTTGAAATTAAATCATAAATAATAACGATATTTAGTAATTTTAAAGCAAATTCTGGTAGCATATTCTTAAAAAGATACTTTATTCATAATCTCTTAAGCCACTTAATGTAGAGTACTCTAAGTCTCAATCGCTAATTTTTCCAAAGGTTACTTTTTTCTGTCACACATTATTAAATAGATCGAAGTGTATGGATTGGCTATTCATAAATTCTTAATTCATTTGTAAATTACCTAAAAGTTTTATAAATTATTTATTATTTGAAATATAATAATAATAATATGATTATATTTTATTTAAATATTAAAGAATTCAAAATAAGAAATTTTTAAAAATATTTTTTGTATTATTTATAGAAACACTTGCGATGTAGAATTTTGTTTCAGGTTGAAAATTGATAAGAAAATTATTATTATTATTTATTATTTATTATTGTTAATATTATCATTATTATGCTATTAATATTGCTATTATACAATGATTTCATTAATATTCATAACATCACGCCATGTTATATTATATTTTTACATAAAACCTTTTATTGTCTCTTACTCTTCTAGCAATTAAACTTTATTACCTTTAGAATGTTTCATACTATCTTATTGAAAAAAGAATATAAAACAAAATATTTTTTCTCTTTAGAAATATTACTTAGTTCTAGATTATCGATTGTAAATTTCATTACTAATTTATAATTATCACTAATTAATTACTTTCTATACTTAGTGTAACTTAATAAAATAGAGATATTAATAATATTAATTTAATTATATATCTTATATTCTTAAATAACAAGAAACGTTTTCATTATGATTTAATTAATTCATCAAATAAACAGCCTAATTTATTATTTATTTAATATTTAATTTGATATAAATATTGATAAAGTTCAAATCGATTTTTTGAAAGAACATTATATATAAAAAATTATCTTTAGTTATTTTCTATGCATATTGGTATTTTATTTTCTAAAATCCAATTTCAAGATTAATTTTCTTTTTTTTATCCATAAGCCAAAATTTTTATAAAAATATTGATTATTATTTTCTTCTTTTCTTAAAATAAAATTAGATATTCATATCACGTTTTGTTCATCTATGTATTAAAATCCATAAAAAAACATAATTAATAAAATTCAGTTTTTTAAATATTTAGAATTATTTTTTAAAATGTTAATAAACTTAATTAAAGTATAAAATTCTAATTAATTAGAAAAGAAATGTAGAATTTTAATTTATTTCATTAATTCGTTAAAATTATTATTGAAATAAGCAAAAAAAGTTTAAAACAAAAAAATTTTATTATTATTTATTATTATTATTTGAAATTTTTTATATTTTTTTTCAAAAAAATATTTATAATTTATTTATAATTTAAATAAATAAAATCTGTATTATCAAATTAATAAAATTTAATAATAAAAGAAGAATAAAGAAATATTTTAATTTTTCAGACATATTGAATTATTTTGAACTATGATTTTTAGGTCTTCTTAATTAATCTTTTAATAAATAATAAAAACATTTTCAGAGCTAAAGAAATCCTATAAATAACATAGAGATGTTCTGTTGGTGTAGAAATAACCAAAGACTTTAAAGACTTATCCGTGGGCTAATTATGTTTTTAATTTTATTCGATAAAGAAATGTTCAATATTATTAAAAATTTTTTATCAGAGACGTTTCGTATTGAATTTGAACTAATTGATATAATTGATGTACATAGAATGATGTTTTGTATGATAAGGATAGTCTAGAATGTATTTAACGATTAAAAGAAGATGTCTTGATATGATCGATAAAATGCTCCAATCCACCAAAATATTGTAAAAACGATTTGCAATCTTTACTGAACCAAGGTGACACCTATACCAAAGAAAGATTGGTTGCTTTATTGAATATAATTCAACAATCAATTACACACCTCCGTATCTAATGTTGGAAAGATTTTGAAAAAAAGAAATAAGATCTCTTTCAAATTGACAAAAAGAAACAAGCATGCGAAAATTTGATTGAAAGGATTAAAATAGGTTTTTCGAGCATCTTATAGAAATTAGTAATGAAGTTTTCTAATTTTCATAATACTAATCATTAAATAGGTGATGGGTGGATCAAACCTAGGTGAAATTTTTCAAAATTTAATTTTTGTTGGATCAAGAAATAATAGGTTGTATGCTTAAAACAATTTTTAAATAGATTTTGTTTTACATTTCGTAATGGTAAACGATTACCTTTTTGAAAAACATAAGATTTGCATTCAATATAATAACTTTAAAAAACGTAAACTGAAGTGCTATACGTATTTTATTTATTTTGGTGCAATTTATTAATTAATAATATATATTTTAAAATAAATTTAATTCATATTTTTAGTCAATTATTAAAATAACATTAGTTCATAATTAAAATACAAAATAATTATATAATATAGTATTATTTATCTAATTGAAATAAATTATCAACATTATTAATTATATAAAATATATTCATTTTTAAAAAATATATATATAAAAATTTAGTCAATTATTAATGATTTGAAAAAAAAATAATATTAACATTAATCAATATTTTTTACAATATTTAAACTTAAAATTATCTAAAACTAAATATAATATTAATTATTTATAAATAATTTATTATTTTACTTCATAATTTATTTTAATTTATTTAATTCCAATATTAATAATATTATGTGAATATAATAATTCTAAAAATGGAAATCAATATTAAATAATTATTCTTAGAAATCTCTAATTATAATGATGAACAAAAAACTGTTACTTATAAAAAATATATAGCAGTTCATTAACTATCAATTTTTTTTATAAAAATAAAGAATATTTTCTTTAATAACAATTTTCATTTTAAATATATAATTATTTCTGATTATATTTATATTATTATACTGAATAATATTTGAAATTTTCCATTTGTTTCTTATTTATATATTTAATTATATTTATAATATTACCATTAATTAACTGACTTAGCATTAACTTGCTCGCTCTAATAAAACCCGTATATATGCAAAACAAAAATTTTCATACTGAATTTCTCATCTTTTGAAAATTAATTAATTTTAAAAAAATTTAGAAATCAGATTATTTTCATTCATTAAAGTTTCTGAAATTATGTGTGGTACAATTAATGAAAACTTTTAAATTATTATTATTATTATTTTGATTTTGAAATGGATTGAAAATACTAAATAAATTATTTGTCAATTTTTCCATTTTCTACTAGACAATAAGTCTAGAACCCAGAAGACAAATTTGAAACTAAAATTTAAATTAAAAAAATATTTTATATTATGATAAAAAATATTATGAAAAACAATGATGAAAAATATAAAATAAAATGATGACAAATTTACGTACATATTTAAAATCTCAATATAAAAATAAATATAATTATAATACTCTGATATTAAACAATGTATATGTATATATATATATATATCATTTAATATATAACAATAACATCTTTTTTCAGAAATCTATAATTTTCCAGTCTATTTTTTTAATTTCAAAATCATTGAGAACTTAAATTTCATCGCAATGGAAACAGATTTAATGAGAGAGCAATTAATTGATATCCATTTTGAGAATGAATAATTTACAAGTATCACATTGGGACCTCGATAAAAAAATAAAATAATATAATATAAATAAAAACAATAGATACCATTAGAGAATGTAACCATGGAATTAAAAACAATAGACTTTTTGAAAAAAAATTTACTCGTTACTAATCGATTTTTCATATTATATATATATAATATAATATTTTATTTTAAAATTATTTTTCGTTGAACACCGTCTATTAAACTTTTATTCTGATTTCCAAGGAACTATCTCATAATAATATAATGTTGGAAATATTTCCTAAATTCACTTAAGGTTTGAACAGGCTCAGAAATTTAATGATATTCTTCATTAAAGTTTGGAAAGAAAAACAGCAATTATCTACTATCTCTGTGGAAAAATAAATTTCTATCCAGAACAAATATCACATATTTTACGATTAATATTTTTCTCCAACAAACTTAATAATATAAAATAAAATAAATTTATTAAAAATGAAAAAAAATTTCCGCTCAGAGCCGTAATTCATTTTATTCTGACATATTTACAAATAGTTGTGCCAATTTCATATTTTAATTATTATAAATAGTTTGATCTAATTATCAAAATGGATATGATATAACACTGCCCTAGAAATATTTTTTCTATTTATTTATATTATTTATTTTCCAATAATACAATAAATGTGAATATGGAAATTAATCACTTTGTCTGATTCATCGTTCATAGCCTAATGAATATTTTCATCTAAAAATTACAAGCAATTTCAAAAAAGGAGTTCAATTATTAAATATAAATAAATAAAACAAAAAAAATAATAAACAACATTCACTATCATTATGTTTACCATTTTGTATGGAATTTAAACAAAATATTCGGAAAAATTCAATTGTCCATTTTCATTGATGAGAACTTCCAGATTCTTTCAGTTGTCGTTCAGAACGGTTGTCAGTATTCATAAAATATAATGATAAATCCTGGGACAAATAAAGACAAATTATCAATGTTCCAAACAGAAAAGAGAGATTGAAATGAAGCTAAATGAAAAAGATGAAAATAATTTAATTTATTTGGAAATAAGTTTAAATACCTGATTTCGAGATACAGTTGAATCAGAGTACTGGATGAGTGCGATTTTAATTCAGCAATATACGCAAATCGTTGATAAGGAAATAAATTTCTTTACCAACACTTATTTTATTTTCTCAAATTCTTCTGGAATTGCCATTACAGAGAGAGGGAAAGAGAGAAAATTGTACTGCTGCATAACGAAAATAAGCAAATTAATATTAATAACGTATGTGTGTGAAAGCTTTCTTTTTGGGATCTATACTTCTCTGAAATGGTATTATTGTACAATAGGCATACAACTGTAACACCAAGTCCATCAAGATTAAGTGCAAAGTATTTCATACAGTCTGTCTAGAAGTCAAATGTAAGTATATCAGAGTTGTAGAAAATACATTGAAAAGATAATAATTTTGTATTATTCTTTTTTAGCAAAATCGAATAATTTTTTTATTATATTATTTTTAGTTTCAATTAAATTTGTAAAAAATTTTTCAATATAATATTTGTAAAAAGGAATAAAACCATCGTCATGGTTCAATAATTATTTATTAGAATTTCAATAGATAATATATTATTTTTTGGTACTCTATAAGTATTGTGAGAAATAAGTATTCAATTTTAATTCTCATTTTTTATGATTAAACTAAAGATTGGATTAACCCACAAACTATATATATAATTTCCAAATGAAAAAAAAATAAAAGTAGTTAGTCAAAGATAGAAATTTACTGTTTTTCATATAAATATTTTAAAAATGAAATGATTTAATGTATTTTGGTTAAATTAAAATATTTTTACCTAATTTTGCACGATACTCTTGAAAAAAATTCTTTATCATTTTATCATATATAGAGGGAATTGGTAATTTTATGTAGCTATTGTAGTATAGTCTGCATCTAGTGACCAAAATTTGTTTAAATAATATGCCTAAATAAACTAAATCTTTAAATTTATCTTATATGATTAAAATTAAATAAAAATTTAAAACACAACCAATTACTTTGAGTGATAAGTGTGATAAATATTTTTAAAATATTTTAGTAGTAATATATATTATTTAAACTAATGGTGGTTAGGTGCAGACTATACTGCATTTCAGTTTTTTTATGTTTAATCTGTTGAAAATATTTTTGTAAATTGGAAACGTCTTCAGAAATTTAAGGCTATATTTTTGTTTAAACAAATAAAAAAAACAAAATATCGAATATTCTTTTCATGCAAACTCTACATTAAAAGTGTCAAAACAATATTATACCAAATATATTTTTTACAGTTGAAGAATTTCGGAATTATTTTTGTTGAAATGTTTTATGAAATAAAAATATAAATTTTTAAATAATAAAAAAAGTTTTGAAATGATAATTTCCACGAAAAATTAAGAATTAAAGGATTAAATAAGATTTTTATCACTAAATTTAATAAATTAACATAATAATACATTTAATAATTATATAATCATATTTATTAAGCTGTTCCATAAGTAATCTGCCATTTTAATTTTATAAGTAATATAAAAAATTCAATTATAAACATGAAAATACAAAAATTATTCATGAAAATATGCTCTATTATTTTCAAAACACTTTATCCACGTTCGGCTATTATTTTTATGCTTGCTGTATTCAACTCTCTTAAAGAACTATTGGCATCCTGATTTTAAGTCATCATCCTTTTAAAAATAATTTAAAGATCCGTACTGTATGCTGGGTGATGAATTAGTTCAAATCCACCAAGTTCATCTATCTTTTCCATTGTCTTCTTAGCTGTGCTTGGCAATATCTTATTGTAAAAGTACATATTTTCTGTACATTTATTTTGGATAAAGTTGTTGCATTATTTCGTCAACACGATCCAACTGTTGACAATAAACTTCAGATGTCATCGGATGACTTCTGAAATAAATTCAAAGTGTATGATGTCTTCATAATTCCATCATACAGAAATCAGAATTTTCTTTTGGAACTTTGACTGATTAACATCAGGTAATAATGGTTCACCAAGCAGACACCCTTTCTTGTTGTTATCAACGGACACATAATAAATCAACTTTTTCGACAAATACGAGTGTCGCTTGGTTTGACAAATACTTACACGTCTTTTTTGTTATTCAGGTGTTAAATGATAAGGTATTTGTAGGTGATTGTGATAGCGCACCACCCGCAGTTTTAGACCACGAAACACATTTGTAGTAGGGATATTTAATTCCTGTAGTTATTGTCTTGTATATTTTTTGCGATTAGATACAACTGCATTTGTTATGAGTTCAAGACTCATTCACCGATCACTTCTTGATTTCGGCTTATCTAAATTCATCATATCAGTGCTTTCAAATCAATATCAAGATTTTAAAAACTAGCAATTCCTAGCATTTTCACCTTTAAAGTCAAATATTTTTCTAGAGACTTCAGAAGCTTTCACTCCGTTTTTCAAATAATGCCGTAGAGTACAATTTTATCAATGTCCATTTCTTGCATACTAATTTAATCTAAAATTATATATAATTTTTAAAGTAATCATATACAACATATCACAAATAAATTGAATTCCTAAATTATTTCTTAATTTTTAATACTCTTGCTTAATTGTGGCGTTATGCAAAAATGACCGAATGATTTCTCAGGTTTTAGTAGACTCAGATTGACCAGCGTAGGTCATACGCCTCCCCTTGTTGAGAAGTTCAAAGAGGATTTTTATATACAAAAATTGTACAAACTTTCTTGGTTATCATTTGAAATAAATGTTATAATGAAAGAGTTACATTATTACTAATTATTACCAGTTATCGTGATTATAGTATTTATCAGTTGATTGTTTTTCTAATACCGTACTAAATAAAACTTTGTTTAAACGCCTTAATATTTAATTCTATTATTCAGCAGAAAACAATTTCAAATTCCATTAAAATGAGTCAAGAATATTATGAAGTCTTACAAATCCCAAAAAATGCAACAATTCTAGATATTAATAAAGCGTAAAAAGAAATCGTTTTAATTATTTATTAAACTGATATATGATGAATTCTTGTTTAATGTGGTTCTAAGATCTTTAAAAGCTCTTTTGAAATATATGTTTAGAAAAATTTTAATATTAATATTTTAGATATCGAAAATTAGCAGTTAAGTCTCATCCCAAAAAAAATCCGAGTTCTGATTGTGCTTATGATCAGTTTTATCTGATAAATGAAGCTTATGACGTTCTGTCAGATAATAAAAAAAGAGCTGTTTATGATCAGTTTGGAGTAGAAGCCTTGAAAAAGGGAATTCCGTCTCCCGGTGGTTATGAAAATGAAATGATTGAAGGATATGTTTATCATGGTAATCCAGAAAAGACTTTCATGGAATTCTTTAGTTCCAATAACCCTTTCCAAGGTTTGATTAAAAATTGATGTTGTTTGGAAAACGAAGTGGATTTAGAATATTATGACCATGTCGATGGAAACATGCATTTTGGATTTGGAGGATTGTATGGTCGGGGTCAGATAAAGAAAGATCCGATTATTGAGAGAAATCTCATGATCACACTTGAAGAGGTTTATCACGGATGTGTAAAGAAAATGAAGATAACAAGAAGGGTCATTACTTTATTTATTATTAATTTCTTATTCTTAAACTTACGGTTTTCTCGATATATTAATAGTAAAGTAACTTTAAGGTTATATTGATGGTCAGAAAGCCTAGGCAATTTTTTTGAATTCTATCCTTATTTATTGTATAATAAAATCAATATTTTTATGATTGTAAATTAAGTGAAAGTGTTTTTAACACATCAAATTACATATTGATTATTAAATTTTTTTGGAATTTTTAATATTTTTTGATAGTAAAACGAATGTTAGTATGATCAATAAAAATTTTAAAACCTATAATCAACAATATTAGAAGAATTACTTGATTCAATATTTTTCAAAATCACATTAAATAAGTTTAGTGAAGTTAATCAGTACTTCCTCATAAAATTCGTTTATTATGATAACTTATTTCCTATTATATATATAAATAATTTTAATCTATCAACATGGGTTTTTCATCGAAAACTTATTTTTATCGCCAAAGAAAAAGTCTTATCTAAAATTTTATTAATATATATTTTTTACTTTACTATTAATTAGTAAGTAGAGTTTCATGGCTTCTTAAGTATTTGAGAGAAAACTATTGTAATATAGTTTTTCCAATATTACTCAATATAGATTATTGTTATGATTTCATAAGATATCGATTAGTAAAAAATGAATTTCAAAATTAAATAGTATTTTTTGAATATTTAATCTGAAAATAATATATCCATCATCGTCATAATTAAAATATTTTTTGAATTTGTGATTTCGTAAAATAGTTTAGTTTTTATTAAAATGATAATTTCCTAAGGTAGAAGAAACACAGATGCCATCCACTTATCAGAGACATCAAGCTAATTTCCAAGTCACATTTAATAAATTTTATAATAGTAATTTTTAATATAAATAAAAATGTAATAAATATATAAATTTAAATAACATCAAATCAATAACTTTTAAAAAATAAAGAATTGAAAATTTCATTGAGTGTTTATTTAAACTTATTTTTATATAAATTCAGATTTTTAAATCTAGGATAAACGGATATGGAAAATCTAGATTTTAAAATTATACTAGAATACGCTAGAATAGAATAATTATCATTTTTGATAAAGGTATATATACTTGTCAGTTATAAAATTTATATATATATATAACCCAAATTTTTTGTATCCAAAATTTAAAACTAAAGAGTTTATTAAGGTATTTTTAAAATCATAAAAATCTTTGATTTTCAAATAATTGAATATTTTCAATAATAAACTGCTTTATATCAATTATAACAATCTGGAAATCATCAGTGCTCAGATTTTTATACTCAAACTTTTCATCAATTTCTTCATCCATGTATTTTGTATCTTCATTTTCTATTAATAAATCTATAGTTTCAAAAATGATTTTGACCATTTAATTCGTAGTTGACTTTTAACCTAATAATTTTATTAAATTGAAATTAACATTTTTCAACAATTTTCTTCTCTTTTCTGTCAGGTTTTAAATCCAGATGGTCGTACCACAAGTGTTCAAGACAAGATATTAACTGTCTTCGTTAAAAAAGGCTGGTTAGAAGGAACTAGGATTACTTTTACTAAAGAAGGTGATCAGGGGCCAGGCAACATTCCGGGTAAGTGTTTTACAAATTTAATATTCTTTTAGTAAAGTCAATTATTTTACCAATTTTCAAAATTTTTGAAAATGGTGATTTGATATTTGTTTTAGCGGATGTGGTATTCATTCTCAAAGACAGACCCCATCCCAGATTTTACAGAGAAAAACACAATCTCATTTGTGAAACTAAAATAAATTTAGCACAGGCTCTTCTTGGGGGCATAATAGATATCAATACATTGGATGATCGAGTGTTACACATTCAAATCAATAATATTGTGCAGTAAGATTTAAGTGCTGAAGTAATGAAAAATCGATTTTCTGACAAGTCATTTTAGCAATTTAATTATTTTTTATTAATTATTATAAAATAATGCACAATGAAATCAAAAAATAATAATATTTTCATTCACCAATATAATATTTTTACCAAATAACTATAATTAAATTATTGATGTGTATATTATCAAAGTCCGATATTTACTACAATTTCATTTATATTTGTGTTCATTATACTCATTGATGTCCTTCATTGTAGTTTCTTTGATCTCAATCTTTTTGCCGACTTTAATATTTGAGGTATACATTGTGTATGCGTAAATGAAAGGTCCGCAATCAAAACCATTATTTTGTTAGGGTAATTTATATGGCGGGTTTTCTAGATTGATGGCTTGTAACTGAAAAATGTTGTTCAATCTCACTCCTAGTCGATTAACTAGACGAATTTTAAAATCTGTCATGAAAGCCGGTTTTAATGGACCAATATATAATTAAGTAGGAAGGCATTTCATATATATATATATGGTCAATAACCAGTGCTTATTGATGATATTCAATGGAAAAAATATGAAATTATCCTGGAAAGCAGAAGAAGGCAGTTGGGCAGGTTCTTCAATTGAACTTTATACTAAAACCATTACTATTACCGGGTTCATACCGAATTCTGTTTCCCTTGTCAACTTGTTGAACTGAAAATAATCAATCTCAATATCTGTGAACCATGAGATATAATCATTCATAGTTGAAGTCGAATTTTTAGTTTCAATAATTGATGTGCAGTCTACACCAGTTAAATCAAATTTATCAACTGAGTCGCGAACTGGCGTGAACACTGGCCTCATTGAGGTGTTTTGGTGTTAACATTTTTTGGCCTTTGTTGGCTCTGGTGTTATAGGATATCGGCTGGTCGTTAGAAAGTGTTTGTAATTTTTAAATCTCTTTTATGTTTTCATTAATTGAACCATCACAATTGATAGTTGTTTCCGTTTCATTACCTTTGACTAAATTATTCAAACAACCTCGACACAGATATAAATTGACATTATCCATTAACACTTTAGTAATTTTATTACTACATTTGGGGCAGAGGTAATCATTGAATTGCTGTTTGTTCTCGTTCGCACGGTTGGCTTAGTTTTTTACTGGTCTTAAAATTAAGGTTTCTGGGATTCCTTTCAGATTCACAATATTCTCATTTCTATTGATTTCAGGCTGAGGGATGTAATAAGTAAATTTTTCCTTTGATTCGCTGCAGTATCTTGTGAGGGACTCTATAAGATAATCAATTACAACTGATGCACATGCACATAGTGAGTTAAGACTAAGAGGCTTAGACCCTCTACCTATCCAAAACTTTCTACTGCAAGATAACAAGGATTTGTGTTTTTCGCTGTTCAAATTGAATATGAATTTGATATTTTTTATATCGTTTTCATTCTCCGCCTTGTAGAGATATAGTGAGTTTCTTAACCTGTATATGATTTCCAGTTGTTCTTGTTTATCCTGTGTGAATTGATTTTCAGTATCATTTCATAGGTGATTATATCGTTACAATTATCAATTAGTTTAGTGTTTCAACTCATTTAAAGCGCTTTTGCTTGTCATTGCTACAGCAAAATTGCTGTTCATCTTAGATAGCAGTTCTGAACCCCACTAATTGGTTTTATCTTTCAAGTGTGACATGACAATTTCACAGTTTTCCTTTGATGATATTAAAAAAGAGTTGCAAAGCGTGTTTTCTGTTAGGAACGAATATTTAATATAGAAGATTACCCAATAAGTCTTTGTTTATCATTTTCCATTCCAAGTATTTGCTGAAATTCAGTATTTTGTTGAGATTTCTGCAAAATTCACTTATCTAATTTTGAATAGCAAATCTGATACACGGCTTGATTATTATGGCATTCTTGATCTCCTCCGCTTCTTCAAAACATATGACAATTTTTTCATTAATGAATTTTATGTTTTTTGGAAAAGTACTACTTGACTTTAGATTTTCGATCAGTTCGTTTAAATTGTTCTCTCGATCTGCTCCATCGAGAACAAAGTGTGCTTAGTGTGCTTAGTGTGAATTGCAGTGGTTAAAGATTATTTATTTTTCTATTGGTTAAATCTTATATTTATGAGTGATTAAGTTTTTCGAATCTTGTTTTCTGTTCTCAAAATCTTTTTCACTGTTATTTTATTTCAAAATAGAAGTTCATAATAAATAATAGCCCTGTAGTCCCAACAAAAGTTTCTAACTATTTTTCCGATTCCTTTCTATAATTTACAGGTTCTTTGTTTAGAAATCTGTGTTCATTATTTGTTATTGTGCTGTCCTGCTTCGGGTTGTTCCTTTCGTTTAATTGCATGACCCTTTTTTCAATTGCGGTTTCAACTGTTTCATTTTTCCCAGTTCATAGAGCATCACAAGACTAAGGTAGAAATGACTACTTTAGCTCATTTTTTATAAAAAGGTTTAAGATTTATTAATCAAAATTGCAAATGTAAGAAATTAAATTTCAATTAATTTGGAAATTATCTTCGTATATTCTTAGTCCCAATTACATAATGACTGTAAAAGGAGAAGGAGTTCCGCTTACTGAAATTGGAGATGAGAAAGGAGATTTAATCATCAAATTCAATATTCAATTTCCTAGATATCTATCACCAGAACAAAAAGTTCTTATTGAACAAGGATTCAATAAGAAATGAATTATTTTATTTCAAAAATAAAAATATCATATTTTGTAAAACATTTATTTTGAAATTAATAATACATAAATGTACTATCTGTATCAAAGAATAAAATATTTAAGGATATCAAATGAATATATTTTTGTATTATAAAATGTTAGGGTTTTTCGTTAAAAATCTCTTTTGTTAATAAGCTGTTGGAGCCGGGTACGTATATTCATCGCGTTTTTTTGCGAATATACTGTGATACCGGTCTCTATCTCTCGTATGTAATCTATTTTGCATCACAGGTCCAAGATGGATGAAAATTTGGTCTTTTATGCTCAGAACATATTTTTAACAATTTTTCTGAAAGTCATTCAATTTATGAGACAACCATTAACTGACTTTAAATTTTTTAAATAACTGAACCCTTATAATTTTATATTTTTTAAATATTTCTATTTATTTAAACATTATTTTAGCCTAGCTTCTGCAATATTCATTTTTACTCTTTTAATATTAGGTTTTATTTTTTTAATTTCCAAAAAATTTTTCTTGTAATAAAACAAATTATTTAAATGCACTTTCTTTTTAAATGTTTAGTTGAACTGCGACATTAATACATAAATTTTCTGTAAAAACAAAATATGGAATGTAAATTTTGAAATTCCAATAAACTTAATTGTGAATCATTTACAAAATATTCACAAGATTATATATAACTAATAAAAATGTTATTTTATTTTTTAAATTTAATAAGATTCAAAGGATAGTAAGAATTTTTCACTTGTATCCCCAATCATTTCATTTTATTTTGTATAAGTAACCTATTAATTTTTGTAAGATCAAAATCTGATTATGTAAAACAATAAATAAATAAATATGCGTATTATGAATATTATATAATTGTAATGTTTTTGTAGTACCACATAGTACCATTACAGAATTTATTTCTGATGAAAGATTTAAAGTTAATTCAGGAATAGATAGTCATCTATTAATTTTATTTCTGCATTTTTAGTTCGAAAAATATTTCTTTTTTAATTCCTGTTTTTATAACATCTTATTCTCTGGACATTAAAAATCATTCTCTTATAATATTTTAAAAATCCAAACATTACATTTAATGGAAACATGAAAACTTTATTTTTATATAATTTTCTTCTAGTTTTATAACATGTATCTCCTTTCTTTTCTGAAATCTATCCAAATTTTCTCCACTATTGTTTTTATCAATCAATGTAAAGTTTGTTATACTGGGTGTTCAAATTAAAATTTCATAAATAAAAGCGTAATATTTTTTATTCTGTAAAGTTTTATTGAAAATAAATTTATTTGATCCAATAACCTTTATTGCAGATTTAGTAAATCCTGCTTTATATGTATATAAACTTATGTTATTTAAATGCAGAAATAATGAAAATAAATAAATGTACTTGTTTAAAATTATATTTTATTTTTAAATATGCTTTAAATATTATCAAAATCGGATAAAATTAGGCTGGTAGAGCTATTTTTTAAAACTGAGAGTTTCGTCAAAACTCAGAGAAAATTTTCAACCGAAAAAAAATAAAACGAAAAAGTGACACGCCTTCAGTACAAAAAATAAGAAAAATTATTTTTAGATTCCAGCAAACTTGTTTCATTAATAAAGATCACAATGTGCGATCTGCTAGAGCTTCAGAAGAGAAACGAAAGGATATTAATACTGTTTTACACCAGATGAAAGCAGAGGGAACATCTACGAGAATATGGAAACTGAGTTCTGCTTCAGGTTCCTCTATTGGATTAATTCACACGTATCTCAGATGTGAATTGAAATTATTTCCCTATAAAGTCACAATTGGGCAGTCTCTCTCAGAAAAACATAAGGTAAATCGTTATGCCTTTTGCAAACGGATGCTGTCAAATATATCCAAGGATGATAAATTTCTATCCCGAATTTTATGGAGTGATGAATGTTCATTCAATCTCAATGAATGGATGAGCAGACACAATCTTCAATTTTGGGGGACGCCAAAGCCCAATAATGTGGTTGAATAATCAACATTCTCGGCAAAGGTCAACGTATTCATTGCGATGTCGTCTTCCTTTCTTATTGGACCATATTTCTTTGAGGATAATGGCAATAATCAGACTATAAATTCGGAACTATAAAATCTAACACCCCTGGATTTCTGGTTTTGATCATTCTTGAAAGAAAAAGTTTATCCAGGCTGCAATCGCTCAAATAGTCATAAAATACTGAAGGAACGTATCATCCAAGCTGTACAGATTAGGACAGAAATAAACCTTCAAGAAGCCGTGGAAAATATCACTCATAGGCTGGAAGCATGTTTAGAAAATGAGGGTGGACACTTCGAATAAAAATATGATTTATGTACATATCATATTTGTAACTATTTTGATAAAATACAACATATCTTGTAATTCAACTTAGTTAAAAAAATAAATCCGCATTTTTGATCTTTATGAAAATGTAAAATTTTCATGAATTCATTATCTGTAGGAAGTTTGAACAATCTTGTATTTATGAACTTTTAACTTGAATGCCCGGTAGAATTAAAAGTTCTTGGCACAACGCAATAGTGCTTGAGCAGAATGTGAAGTAGCCTAGTCCTGTTGTAATGACCAGTTGTCTTCACCAAAATGTGTTTCAGCCCAAGGATATAATACAGCTTTCAATATGTCTTCCTGATATCTTCTTGCATTCATTTTTACACCACTTTCTACAAAGACCAAAGGAGTTATGCCAGAACCCGTTATATTACCCCAAACCATTACAGATTTTGGAAAACGACTTTGCATTACAAATGCGCGGTCTTTGGTACCTTTTCAGCAATTGTCTGTCATTCTGTGTGTTGCGACAGCCTTCTACCGTAAATATTTTTTCATCTGTAAACAATTTCGATTTATGGCGGCCCTGTGAAGTCAACTGCAACATTATCTTACATTTTTCCAATCGATTTTTCATCATCTTCATCATATTCATTGATTTTGCTAAAGTTCGCTTCGAAATTGTTACATTGTGCTTAATGTGTTTTCTGATGCGTTCCCGTATGTTTCTTGTAGTAGTAGTAGTAGTAGTAGTAATGACTTTTCTGCATCTTCCAGAACGGTCTGAATCAGTTCTAAGCTTTAGAAACCTCTTTATTGGCCGCGAGACTGTTGATTGTATAACTTTCAGCAGTCTTACTGTAGCCGACTGTGACTTTCTTTGTTTGTATAATTCCGATATAACAGTCCGAAGAGGATTAGATTTCATTTTATTCAATATTATAAACAAAATAAGCAATCTATATTTATAAACGATTATCAATACAATAAGGATTAAAATTATATTAATACAACTTTCATATCAGTAATCACCAGGTGATGGGACCTGCTCAAAATAATATGCAATAATTAAAAGCCACCCAGACCAATCTCTACAACTATAAGAGAAGACGGTTATCTCCATAAATTCCTCCAAGAAAATTGTTTTTTATTAAAATAGTTTTATTGAATTTCTCAATAGCAACTGCTTTACCTTCATTCTCTGTTGAGTACATTTTTATTTCATTTTTATCACAAATGTTTTCAAATGTTTTAGTATAAAATGCCATATCCCTATCAAACCACAATTTTTCAAAAAATATTTAAATAATTTGTAACATAATTTCCTGTTATATATTTTAGAGAAATTTCAAAAGCATATATTGTAAATAAATCAATAACTGTAAGAATTATTTTGTAGTCTTTCTCTCCTAGAAAAGGAGTATAATTAAATGACATTTTAGATAAACGTTTAATTTTTGGAAGTTTGTTTTAATGATTTATACTAAGAAAAATTTTACGTATTTTTTATATTATTGATATTTATATTATATTATTATTATATTTGTAGGTGCAACATTAAGTCATTATGGAAGGAACGCATTTAATTGTAGATGGAATGAAAAGGCAGAATTAATTTTTAAATACTATATTAAACACTGAAAAAATTATAAAAAATTACAAATACAATTCAAATTAAGAAATTAAAATTATATAACCTTACTTCATGCCTCAAAAAGTATATAGTATAAGTATAACATATAAAAATATGTTTTATAAATATTGAAAAGAACTTTTATGAAATATTAAAATTTATTAAAAAAATATACAAATAATCAATTTTGTTTTTTTAAAAAACACTTTTTCCTTAGCGTATAGTAAACCGAAGGCATCTGACATTTTGCTTTATATTGTTTTTTCGATACTTTACCATTTACAATTGTCAGAATGCTTAGAATATCTGTCCTAAAATAAAATTAAAAATGATAACTTGTTTAAAACATAAATTTCGTTTTAAACATAAATTTCGGATTATTTTAATTTGAAAAAACATATACATTTTATACTTGTTTATATATAATGTGTGAATTAATTCGGTTTGATTTTTATATCAAATAAATTTTTAAATGATTTTTTTAAAAGTAAGTTTAGATTTGTTTATTTTTTATTTTATTTTTAATCTTTTATAATATTTTCAAACAATTGGAAATACTTTGATTAGTTTATATGTAACTGTTTCATCATAATGATCTGGTGTAAAATAAGCGTACGGAATTAATTCTTATACTTAATAAATGAGTCAAAATGAGAATAATTTTTATTAAATCACAAAATACTTAAAGTTAAAGAACAAGAATTATTTATTTTTGTTACAGATTGTTAAATGTATACTGAGGCTATTATTATTTCGCATTTAAATTTATAAATCAAATCTAATATATACTTTTTTACATCAAAGTTACCATATAATGGATATAAAATTGCAACAACATGAATAACACCTTGTTAAAATTTAAGAAGAAAATACATCACTAAGGCTATCCTTATTTTGCGCACTATATTAATAATTATAATATATCTTTAGATTTGTAAATTTTTCTATTAAAAAATAAAGGGAAATTGATAGATCTTTATATCCATATTATTAGGTGTGTGAATAAAAACCGGAATTTTTGAAATATTTAGAAGAAAAAACAAAAGTTAATAATATTTATTATAGGAATTAAACACATTTTTTATTAGAAGTATTGTCCATCAGTTGTCATTACTTAATCTCAGATTTCAGGTAGGCTACGAATTCCATTTTGAGAAAATATTTGATTTTTTGAAGAGACCTAAGAATCGACTTATTTTATGGTGTCATCATAAGAAAGAGACTGATGGTCACCTAGACTATGCTACATGGAACAGAACAGGTCAAAATCCGAAGGAGCGATATCAGGGATACACGTTGGGTGAGGTAAGATTTCCCATTCAAGGGTTTCTATGTATGTACTAACTGGTCTCAAAATATGCGGTCGAGCACTGTCATGTAACATAATAATTTTACCATGCCTTTCGACAAAATATGGCCTCTTATCCTTTATTCTTTCGCTTAAAGGCATCAATTGGGGTTAATAGCGATCTCCTTTGATTTTTTCGTTTGGTTGTAATAAGTCATAATATAGTATATCTAACTGATCCCACCTTTAGATCGTAAATGTTTCGCTTGGCCATCGATGTAGAAGTATGGCCGGGCTCTCCTCACGATCTTTTTTGCTTAGTATAACTGTAGTATATATATTTTTCATCGCTTGTTACAATGAAATGCAAGAAAGATTTTCGTCTTTGACGTTAAAACCATTTTTCACAAACGACGTTCTACATCTCTCTGTGTCAACACATATGGCACCCGTCTTCCTAGTTTCTGAATGATTTTGAGTGCTTGTAAAAGTTTGGTCATGATAGAAAGATTGACTCCCATTAATATTGACATTTGGTTTCGTGTTTGACATAAATCTTGGATGAGCAATGTCTTCAATGCTTCATCATAAAAATTTTTTGGCGCCCAACTCTATCATAGTCCTTGATGTTGAAATCATCATTTTTAAACCAATGAAACCATTTAAAATATTGTGTTTTTGAGAAAGCATCTTTCCCATATGTTCCCTCTAATAAACAGTGACTCTTAACAACGGTCGTCTTGGAGAAAAAGTACGATAACAAAACTTCCCGTAATTGCTGCTTTTTTCTCCAATTTTCAAAATTTTGCATCCTAGATTAACGAAAGAAGAATATTTAAACAATTCATTCTTAAATTTAAATTTGATAATTTAAAATATCATACATAATATTTATGTACTACCAAGCATTTTAAAACTGTGAAAGTTTTTTGACGGATTCCGGTTAATTATTCACACACCTAATATTATCATCAATTTAATTTACTTATACATGGTGTTTCATAAATATTTATACGCGTTTAAACAAACAAAAATTTTTCAATGAATATGAAAGATAAATCATTGGAAAAATATAAATATTTTATAAATGTCTGGAAAACATTATGGAGTAATTATTCTGATTCCAGTAATTCTTTGTCAGAAAGTTTTCAGATCTGTATTTTCAAGATTACAGAAATGTTAGATGACAAGGAATGCAAATTGAACTATTTTAATAAATCATTACTTAAATTTATTGATACCCAATTTTTACTTGAATATTTTTGGTACAAAAAATGCTTGGATTAATAAATTCGTTTCAAAATTAGTTGATTATTTTTATAACATGTTATACATATTTATGAAACACTATTATCTAAAAATAATGCTTAGAATAAAAATATTTTAAAAAAATACAAAACTTAAAATAATGTAATCCTTGATTTATAAATCTATCTAAATAATTAATCTAACTTTGCAACTTCCTTTAATAGTATATTACACAATTCTTGAATATACCAAGATCCTCTGGTCACAGACCGATATGCAACGTAATCTGGGGTAGTGGCCATACCAAAAATGAAATCAGCCTCTTCTGGAATTGTATCATAAGAATTATATATTTTCATTGAGGGCTTAATCTGACCGGATTGTGGTGATACAGCTGGAACGTGCGACGAAAAATTATCAGTTTTATTTATCCTTCTCACGGCTGAATAATAAAAAATTAATGGTTTAATTTCAATTTTATCAAATAAGAAAATTGGTTTTATAAAACACATTTCACAGTATTTTCAATTTTTTACTTCAATATTACGGATACTAAACAATAAAAACGTATATATTATGCTAATCTTTCTTTACCATAGAATTCTGCATTAGTGCAACAGATAGTGAAATAGAATTTTCTAATTTTAAAAAATTATTAAATATTAACATTTCTTTTTCTTATTCCTTTATAAAATATTTTGCTTTACTTTTTTGAAAAATACATTCTTTTGTACAGTTAAATGTTATGATTTTTTCAAATTATAGCAAAATTTTAAATGTATTTTACCTTCTAAGTTAAATTTTGAAATTAATAAAGCATGATGTATATGCCACTATTTTTCTTAAATATTCAAATTCATACAATTTAAATTAAAAATACTACATCCAAATAATTTTTTTTTAATGTTTATCTTCTCTTTGTTCCCTTGTAGCTCTAATTAAGCTAAATTTCGATTAAATTTTATAATGGGATTTTCTTGTTTTCTATTTCTATGTTAATTATTATACTTTTTTCTGAAATATTTCTAGGATTTTTAATGAGTTAGATTTCGTTATTTACAAATATTTAATATTTAATAAAAATCTGAAATTTGTTTTATTTGAAAACATTTATGACATTCTTTTGTTTTTATTTGAAAAGTAAATTTGTTATTTAAAGCTTTTATTTTATTGGTATTGAAGTTTTCATTCTCAATTTTTTTAATTAAAAAAAAATTAATGCCTTTGTGTTATTCACTCCAAATATGGTATATATATGGTAGGGTATACTTTCATTTTCCAAATATTTAACTTCTCTATATAAAAAATTTATGATTAACAAATGACTTCTATTAACTTCATCAAATTTAAAAATATTTATATAATTTTAAAAATAATATGGGTAAAAGAATTTATTACAAAAACATAAAACTTAAATGTATTATTAATAAATGTATAAATAAGAAAAATAAATGTATTAATAATTATAAATCATATAATCTCGTAGTAGAGTGAGAATGCCTGGTGAAAATTGCGCCCAATCTTTATGAGAAAATTTTAAAGGCGAATCAATTTTAGCTTAAAGTACTTTTATATTTTGTTTAACAAAACTTAGAAGCAGTGATTTTCGTCTAATTTTTGTTAAATGATTAAAATACAATTGTTAACAAAAATTTAGATTAGTCAAACGAGAGAAAATAAGCTGTTGAGATAGATAAAAAATATAAGTAAAGTACTTTATATTAAAAAATCTTCAATCGAAAAAATCTTTAATCGATTTGGAAAAATGACAGTTACCTTGGCTGGTTCTTAATGATTATAATTTTATATTTATTTGTTTGAATTTATTAAATCAATGTTTTCCGAGAAGTCAGTTTTTGATAAGGCATATTTTTTATCTAAACAAATTTAAATTTCTATAGTGAAAAGAGAAATCGAGCATAATATAAAGATTCCTGAAAATGGCGATTTTAATTTTTAAATAATAATATATCATAGGCTGGGCATGATCAAAGAGAGCTGCTGAAGTGTTCCTCTCCAATAAACATCACAGCAGAGAAGTAGGTGATTGAATATTTAAGTCAATTTTTTCAAAATCCGCACGATAATCTTTTAATAAAAATTGTGTAATTGAAGAAAAGTGGAATAACTGAAACAATCAAGATATGAAAAATCAATTGATTCAGAAAGACGAATCTGCAAAAAATCCCAAAAAGAGGCGACTTCGATTAAAAACATATGGTTGTGGTGTGGATAGATTATGAACCATGAATGATTAATTTATTTTGAGGTAATTCCAGGTGTGGCTATTTATGGTTGGATATTGTCATCAATACCCATTCTTATTCTAATAACCTTTTACCAAACAAAATGTCAAAAATTATTGTAAAATTAAAGATTAAATGAAATATGTTCAAACCTTCATGCTCAGATGTTCCTTGACAAGCTTGTACAAAAAATATTTTAGGCTTATTCTGATAAGCGATTGAATTTTTAGCACTGAATAGAAGACTAAATTCGCGAAGATTAACTTTTTCTTCGTTTATGTCGAAAAAATAGTCTTTTTCTCCATGAGCTAATATGAAACAAACTAACATTGCTCCTGATTTTTCCTCTTCAATATTTGCAAAAGTCCTTGCAGTATCATACATTTCTTTCTTTGTACCGTTTTCATAATACTATAAAAAATGACTATTATCATATATCATATAATATATACAAATATAACTTAAAGTGCTTATTTATGACTTTAGAAGACTGTAGATGATTCTTTTACTAATTTCATATTATAATTTTAACTTAAAGCTCCTAAATAAATAATAATGTTCTATTTCGGTTTGTGTCTCATTTTATATAGATCCATAATTTAGGTGATAATTAATAATTTGAATAAAGTTTTCTTTGCTGATTTTGAAAAATAATTAATTTTGATAAGGTACTGGTTTGATTGGAAATTTTTAAATTTTAAACAATTTTTATTTCAAAAATGTGAATTAAGAATGTGTTAAGTTTCCCTAAAAGTGACTTAAATTAAAAGTTAACAAATCGATAAAATACTGGAGGGTCACTTAACATGAACTAATTGACTTATCAGAAGGAATTATGGCCTGTAGTTC